>JAULKM010099808.1:0-26630 GCA_032355605.1 Rubia tinctorum
CTTCTAATTTACACTTTAAACCTTGGTCTTTCCATGACTTATGGAAAGACCGTCTTTCAAGAGACGGACTCAAATTTTATTTTAAATATTATATTTTTAATAAAATTTAAATATTATATTTCAAAAGTTAAAACAAGTAATAATATATATTTAAATGTGAAAATATAAAAATACAATACAAAATTTAAAATTCTTTAAAAATTTAGTATGTAATTTAACAAATGCAATGTACAAGGTAAAAAATAAGTGGTCTGTCAATAAGTTTATGGACACGCCGCCTCTCAAGACACCCACTCTAACAATAGAACTAAATGTAATGTTAATCAGTCATGCTCCCTCTATTTCAGCAAAAAATGCACTCATACTTTTGCAAACTGTTCAAAATACACGTTTGACCATTAATATTTTTAACTACGTACGTATAATAATGGTAAATGAAAATTTTAATATTTAAAATTTAATTGTTACGATGAATTGAACAATATCATCCACGATAATATTATTGTTCATATATTTATTCGAATGAGATGTCAAATTTTGATAGAGAATAATGTTCAAAAAGTATGAGTGCAAATTTATATAACTTATTGAAATACAATTTCACAATTTATCGAACAAACTTTCATGTCACACTAGAGCAAGAATGGAGTGTTAACGATGCTTAAAGTGGTCGTGGACGGCGTTTATGACACGCCGCTCCTGGCACCACCGTTGTTCAGTGTACCACAATGCACGACGTTGTATAACCGCCATGTTATAGTGATGAGATGTCAAATGCATGTATTTTCTGAATAATTTAATATCTCTTTTGTTATCCATTTGTTGGTAGATTGCTAGATTTAGTTAGATTTACATCATAAGGGGTTTAGATGACCGTTTTCGGTTTTCATATGTAAATCCTTCATTTTGTAACCTATTTTGAGTCTAATGGATTTATGTCCTTACAAGCATATAAATTCTATTTTTTGAGCTTATTTGTAGATCACTCGTAAGCATTTTAGAGTATTTTAATGTAGACCATTTGCAAAGATGGTAGAAAACTGAAGATCACGAGTCAAAACGTGGTCTTAGATTGATGCGCCAAAGAAAAGAGCAAAGTCCGAAAGAGTCGAAGAAATGACACGAGCCATGGAAACTGGCACGACACGTGCCATATGTTGTGCTGAGGAAACAAAGGCTAGACGAATAGATGTGCAAACCTGCACGGCATGTGCTCGAAGATTGCAAGAAGTTGGAGGCCCGGTAGACGGGACGTGCAACTTGACACATCCTTCACGATCAAAATTCAGGTTGAAGACCTCCAGCCGACGGGCTGTGCAATCCAGCACGACTTGTGAACTCAGAAAGCAGTGGAGCGACCTCTACCAGGCACCCTGTGCACTATTGCACAGGTCGTGCTGGCCGGGCCGTGTAATATGGCACGACCCATGCCAATGAGGCATCTAGGTTTTCCTACCTTTTGGGCCTTTCAAAACCCGATCTACTACTATATAGGAAGCCTTTAGTCTCCTAGAGTTTTATCATTCATTAGCTAAGCTTTATTCTAGTTAGTTGTAGGAAGAGAAGAAAATTACCTCTTCTCTTCATTTATATTTCTATATCTATGGCATTAAATCCAATAATTACCATGGATTTAATGTCTCCAGAGTTGTTTATTTTCTTGGGGTTGTATTTGTATTCATGACTTGATGAGGATTTGTGAGATTCTAGATTGCCCTAAATTTCTATGCTTATGAATATTGTGCATGATTTGAGGTGTTTATTCTTATAGGATTTATGACATGATATGGTTTATGGTTCCCCAATGATTTTGTCCATAGTATAATATCGTCCTAGGCTAAAATGCTAATTTGGGAGTGTTAGATTATAGCTATTGTAGTCTTGAGGGTACTAGGGAGATGAGTGCATCCATTCTACCTTGAGAGAACCGATACAATCGTTAGACTTTAATTCTAATTGGCTAATTGTGTGAGTAATTGCATGTTAGGAGCGGTAGACTAGGGATGCTGCATAGAAATTCCTAATGGGAGAAACCCTGGCTTACCTCGATAATTAAGCATTTGTAGTCTGTAGCGACTAGGGTTGTATCGACCCTAGAGTCATCACAAGGCACAATACCTTTGCCTCTCTAGTCCTAGGGTTGGTTTCCATGGTGGAGAGCCCGAGATGTATTAGGCTCACTCTTGAATCTAATAGTGTTTCCCATGGAGGCTTAAGTTTCTTTGAGAAAAGGATTATTAGCATCGGAAGAGAGATTACGGAGATGAAATGCGGAGTCGGGAGAATTGGAGTGCATCCCTAATTACATAGTTGGTGATGTTTTGAAGGGAGATGAACCTCTGTGTGATAGACATTTGGAAATCTAGGCTATCTCTACACTATGTGACAAAAGCATGAGAATAGGTTTATATGTCTAGAATCTAGGATCAAATCTCTAAATCTGTCACGTTACGTAAATACCCCCAAGATTAGCTAATCCATAGTTTATTTATCTTTAATTGCATGTTAGTAATTTTTAGCTCACAATCCTCTCCCCTTATATGTTCAGTACTAGTTATTCCCGACACGCAGTTGGGGTGACGCCCAATTTTGGGTTGTGTCTAGCTACCTTTAAATACTAGTATCTATGTAGACAACCTTAGACTAGACACTAGTTACTTTTTTGTAGTTAGTAGTGAGTATGGGAGAAACATTATAAATTCTATCTTTGAACACATCAAGCAGGTAATTTGATCAAAAGAACGACCTCATGGTGTGCAGGTCAAATTTTGGCGCCGCTGTGGGGGATACTAGACTTATTTAATTGGTAGCTAGCATAACTAGTTGTTAGAGTAGTTTGTACATTTACTTTTGTAGTTTTTTGTTGGTTTTTGGTGCAGAGCTTCTTTGGTAGATTTTCTTTGTTATCCTAATCTTGTAGGCTAGTGTTGGTTGAGGACGAGTATTGCATCGTTTCTACTTTATGGTGCACACGAATACCATAAACTTAGAAGCTTTACACTGCTTACCAAAAAATACAAGTAGACGGAGAAGGAGAAGGGTTAACGAAGCGGTTCTGTGAGAGCTAAGTGTTGAGGTTAAGATTGTGAACAATATGACGGAAGATAATAGAACACTATTGGAGTTGATGACTCCTAATTTGGATAATTAACCCCTATATATCATCTACTAATTGAAGAGTACCACGATCCAATGCCTTCTGACATTCCATGGGATGGCTGGAGAGGATCCGAACAAACACTTGTCTTAATTCCACCTTGTTTGCACAAGTATGAAGCCACCGGGAGTCTCCGAAGAGGACTATAATTTGAAATACTTCCCGTTCTCACTCTGAGATGCGGCGAAGGATTGGTTGTACTACCTTCCTCCGAGATGCATAACTTCGTGGATGGACATGAAGAGATAATTCCCCAAGAAGTTCTTCCCAGCTTCCAAAACAGCCAGCCTAAAGAAGCAGTTGTCCAACATCTCACAGTTTCCCTATGAAACTCTCTACAAGTATTGGGAACGGCTCAAGAGGCTGCTCGCGAGTTGTCCCTACCATCCTTTCAAGGACGGGGAACTGGTGTATTATTTCTTCGAATGAATCTATGACACTCTTCAAAGAGATGGCTAATGGAACACAATATTTTAGAACCTGGTCGAGGACTAAGGTAGTGGATGAGTCAACTCACTCCTCGAAATTGGAAGAGCAAGTCCGCTCTTTTTCTTCTATGATGAAAGAGTTTATGAAGGGGATAGTTTATCAAGCTAAGGTGTGTAGAGTTTTTAGCACAGACCACTCGACAGATATGTGTCCCCAAGTGGCAGATTTGTTTGAGGAAGTCAAGGCATTGGAGTACCAATGAGGAAATTGACAATTCGGTAGAAGGAAACCACAAGGGTTCTGGGGGAACCAAGGAGGAGATAACCAGAATCAAGGCCCCCATGCCAACACCTTAAACCCCCCACTACCGCAAAAACCCTAATTTTCATTAGCGTAATGACCAACAAGAGCAAGGCAATGCCTATAGGGGTGGACAACAAGGGTACAATAGAGGAGGTGCTCCGCCACAACCCTACTCGAGGGGTGAGGGGACTTCAAACAACTGTGAGGTCATCTACAAGTTGGAGAATGATGAGTTAATGGAGGCCACTGCTCAATTCATAAAGATCAATGAGATCTTTACGAAGAGGACTAGGCGAAGATTTAGGCATATGGGCTTTCTCAAGCATTAAGAACCTTGAGGTTCAAGTTGGGAAATTGGCCACCTCGGTTAGCCAACTCAAAGCAAAAGACTTCAGAAAAGTTACCTTCCCAACCTGAAATCAATCCAAGAAATGTGAGTGCTTTAAATTGCAGAATCAGAAAGTGGTGAAGGAAGCCGCGATGGAGAAAGTGCAAGAAGATGATCAAATGGTGGAGAAAACCAAGTCCACCCTTGAAGAGAAAGAGATACTTGATCTGTACCCCGCAGGGTTGTACAAAACCTTGCGGGAGAGTTGTACCCGCAAAGTGCTTCAAAAAGATAGAAATATATAAGTTTCTTCCGTGCTCACTACTAACCACGATAGAGTAGCTAGTGGCAAGTCCGGGGTCATCCAAAGAGATACTAGAATTTGAAAGTTAACTACACAAAACCCACAATTGGGCGTCACTCTGATTGCGTGTCGGGAATAGCTAGTGGCGTAAACATATGATTGAGGTTTTTTGTCTAACAACTAATGAACATGCAAACAAGAGAGATTAAACTATAATTAACTAGTCTTGGCGATATTTGCGTAACATGACCGGTATTTTGTCACCATAATAATCAAGACATATATTCCCCTTACCTACATTAATTATCGTGTACGCCATCCTAAAGAATGGTCTGCTCAACAACACACCTGAGGTACCCTTACCGCCAATATGATTAATTTTAACCACATAAAAATCCGCCGGGTAAAAAACCTCATTTACTCTTATGAGTACGTTCTCTAAAATCCCTTCAGTATATACACAAGATCTATCTGCCAATTGGATTATTACTCTAGTAGCTATAATCTCCGCTCCACTCAACGTTTCATACATAGATAAATGCATTGCGTTAATGGAAGAGCCTAAATCACACATAGAAGATTAAATATTTTTATCTCCTATATAACACAGTAAACAGAATATACCTGGATTTTTACATTTGGTAGTAAGTCTCTTTGTACCATTGTTGAAACCGACTCACCCATGATGATCTTGCTTGAGTCCTTTAGTTTTCCTAGAATAAAATCCTTCAAAAATATGCTAATGGGTGGTAGTCTTACAACCTTCAAGAAGGGAAGATTAATCTCCATTTTCCAAAAATAGATTAAAAAAAATCTATAGACTCTTCTTTCTTTCTCTCCAACTTGTGAGAAAATTGGAGGTAAATTTTTTTATAGATAGGTCTTTTAAACTCAATATTTTACTTACCTACCACAGTTCATCAGATTTACCTTCACATTTTTCTTGATCATATTCTAAATTCATGCCCTGTTTGGCCAAGCTGAGCCTTGCGTTCTCATTTGGTTTGCTCTGTTTGGCCAAACTGAAGGTTGCAAGGGGCTGTTTGGCCAAACTGAGTTTTGTGCGTTCATTTGATGGAAGTGATATAGCTGATTGCTTCTGTTTGGCTGAACTGATCATTGCATCAATTTGTTCTTCTTACAAATTGGCTGCGAAATTTAGAAGTGGTGCACCGATTTATTTTTGCTCCTCAAGGTGATCCAATTTACACTTTCCCTTGGATTTAACTGCACTTGAGATGGTACTCCCAACTGTTTAGTTCTGAGCTCGTTCATCGAATTCAGCATTTGAGAATTTTTTCGTGTATGTTCCTTTAATGTTGCCTCAGTCTTCCTTTATTGTTAATTTTGCAACATGGTAATAATTATGTCTAGATTTTCATATGGATATCCCTTGAGTTTCTTGTTGGTTCTGAGGGAAAATCTGTGGTAATCTTTGATTTGGTGAAACATAGGGCTGTTAAGGCTAAGTCCCTGACTCCCCCCAACAAATTTTTTGGTGATCTCTCCACTGTGGATTGTAATTGTTGGAGTATTGATCTCCCCTTTGATGACTCTCACTGAAATTTCCCATTATTTGCTTGAGCTGAAATCTCTTCCACTGTCAAATTTCATTGCAATCTTATATGATCGCATGCTGCACATGTGTCACAAGGGCCATCTTGTGGTGCAATAGTGGTAACATTATCGAACACCTTGGAAATAACCTTCTCCATTCTGTCCATCCTCTCTTTGAAGTCATGTTGGCTAGATGTCTCTGTCTGTGCCACTTTTTTCAAGATCCCGACTTCCTCTTGATCATATTCCTTCTTTGAATCTAACAACCTCTTGACGATTTCCCTGGCTTCATTTACTCGTAGATGAAAGAAACCATCACTACTTGAAGAGTTAATCAGATCCTTGTTGGAAGCCTTCATTCCTTGGTAGAAACATTGAAGAAATTGTCCTTCACTCATTCAAGATTGGGGAAACTATCCACCAGTCACCTAAACCTAAGTTAAAAATATTCAATGGTTCATCATATTCCTTCTTTATACTCGTAATCTCCTTTTTCACAGCATGAGTTTGGGTGGTTGGGAAGTAATACTCCAAGAAAAGCTTCTCCAGTTCATGCCATGTCGATATTGAGTTAGGTGGTAAGCTAGAAAACCATTAATTTGCAACTCCTCTAAGGATGAAATTGAATGCAACCATCTTTAATTGATCCTTGGTGACATTATTCTGCCTCTTTTTAACCTTTCAAATCTTGATGAATTCACTCAAGAAGTTTTAATGGTCTTCTGTATTTCATCCATAAAGTTTAGGAAGAACATTCAAGAAAGTGAACTTGATCTCAATGATATTCTTTGGTGGTGTATACCTAGCCTACAGACTAAAAGCTTTTGGCCTTTAGGCCCAACCCAAGAGTTGGCCATGAACTGGACAATGCACAACCGCGTTCAGAAATGGGGAAGGCACTCGTAAGTGATTCCGAAATTCTAGCAACCATGATGCAACCTACAATATGGAACACTAGCAAGGTGATGCCATGGTCATGAACCATTGTTTATATAAGATAAGAAACACTTACTCGAGTAAATTGAACTAACTGAGAAATTCTAATTCTCTAGAGGAAATAACTGACTTTACCGTCAGAGTACTTTCCCCGAAATCACTTCCAGGGCCTTTCTTGCAGGACCACGCTTGCACTACAATGATCGCCAACCACTTCACCTGATGGTGAATACAACATCATTGGTGTCGTCTATGGGAACGAAGAAAATTTTCTTTTCTAAGTCCCTTATTCCCTTTAAGGTAACCATGGTTTTCACCAGAAGCGAGAGAAGCCAGAATCATCACACACCAGAATGAACAGCTAGGCATAATTAGAATATGCACCAAGCCAAAATCAAGAATACATTCAAAGCAGAGAACATGAGCACAAAAAAGAAGACAAGGATGGAGATGAAGAGGAAGCCGAATCTCCCAATGCAAATTAAGGAAAGAAGAGGAAAACTTTCACAGCATTTTTGGAAGCGAACATGGAGCACTTGTATAACCTGTTTTTAGAAACTATTAAGCCAAAATCCCCAAATACAAACAAAAAAGTGAGTCAGAGGCCTGAAAGCCTTAATTACAAAGAGGAGTTAAGGGATATAGTGGCTGAAGATGATATAGAACAGTCACCACTAGCACCACATCTTCATGATTTCAAAATGCCAAAAGATTTCAAACTTCCGTTGCATATGAAAATATATGATGGGATAACGGACCCCCAAGAATTCCTACATTCCTATCGCAATAGTATGCAATTTCGTGATGCGAAAATTGAACTAGTCTGCAAAGCTTTTCATATGTTTTTATCTGGGACAATGATTACATGGTATGATGACCCACCAAGTGGTAGCATTCGGTCTTGGGCCCAGTTATCAGAATTGTTTTTAGGACGCTTCTATCAGAAGCAGAAATTTAACAAGCCGATAGTAGACTTAAACAATATAGCTCAGTGAAGCGATAAAAGTCTTCCAGACTACCACAATAGGTTTGTTACTGAAAATTTACAAGTGCCCAATCTAACGTACCAATCATCACTAGGCACATTCATGGGAGGTATGCGATCAGGTGAATTTTACAAAGAACTCACTAACAACATGCCTGAGAGCCCAAGAGAATTACATAAAATGATTGAAAGACATGTGTGGACTGAAGAAGAGAACAACCACAAAATAGAGCATGAATGAGGTAGAAAAAGGATAATGGAAGATCCACAAAGAGGCTTCGTGAAAAATGGAAAATCTCATTTAAAGGAAAAGATTCGGGGGTACAGATGGCATAATTTCCAGGAACACCATTGACGAAGTCGTGAAAGGAAATTTGGCAGGCGAATAAGGAGTTGTTTTGCGAACCTATGCCAATGATAACATCGCCAGAGAAACAGTTTAGGGAATACTACTGCGTTTTCCACAGGAACCATGGACACTACATTGAGTACTGCAGAGACTTGAAAAGGAAAATGGAGGAGAATCTGCGAAATGGTCATTTGAGCTAATACAAAAAGGAGGATGGAGGAAACCATTACAATGAAGCCAATAAGAATTGGGAATGCCCTGGAAAAAAACCAAGGTACGGTGAATACACAAACAAGAATTAGAAAATCAAAGCAGCATAGGTTATGAAGATGATTTGGTGAATGATGGTGTAGAGAAGGTAATTCTCTCGATCCATGGATCAACAGATGCTCTGTCTAACAATTCCTGGAAAGCTAAGGTTGGATACTCCCCACCACAAGAACCTCATGACAAAAAACTTAGATGCACTGAGACAATAATGTTTAGCAAAAAAGACACCGTTCTCTATGCTTCGCCTTATAAAGAGCCGATGGTTATTACCGCTAAGATTGGAAATGCCACAGTCTACAGGGTATTCATTGACGTTAGAAGTGCAGTCAAAAGTATTTTTATTGATTACTTTGACAAACTTGGATTCAAGCGAACTGATATAAAGAAGTTCACATCCTCTCTCGTAGGCATTACCGGATGAGCGGAGACTGCTTTTGGTAACATATAGCTGCCAATTACCATAGGTAAAAATGAAAAGAACTGCACAGTAATATGCCTTTTCTGTCATTGATACACATAGCCCATTCAATGCCGTTATTGGTATGCCCTGGATGAACACAACGAAAGCGATGTGGTCCCCATATCACTTGGTGATGAAATTCCCAACTCTGGAGGTAATCGCAATGATAAGTCGGCAAACAGCTAGGTAATGCATGGTTATCGCAATGAGAGTAGGAAAAATGTTGAACAAACAAAAATGGTCATCATCATTTTGGAGAACAGCTTACCCGAGCAAACAAAATCTCAAGTTGATCTCGGATTGGAGATTGAAACTGTCATTCTGGATGACGTGGACACTTCCAAATGTGACAAGATAAGAAAATATCTTCCAAGCGAAGTGAAGAGAAAAGTGACAGAAATTCTGTGAAGTTACAAAGATACATTCGAATGGAATGTGCGGAACATGGGAGGAGTCAATCTATACATAGATGCCCACTCTCTAAATATTAACCATTTGGTCAGGCAAATTAAGCAAAAGCAACGAGGCTTTGCTAGCAATAGAGAGAAAACGATCGAAGAGAGGGTTACAGAATTGTTTCACACAGGTATTCTAAAGGAATTAACTTGTCCGAAGTGGTTGGCAAACCCAATGGTAGTAAGAAAGGCATATGCAGGTTGGAGAATGTGCATAGACTTCACCGATCTAAACAAAGCATGTCCAAAAGACTGTTACCCATTACCTAAAATCGACCATTTGGTGGAAGTGATATCAAGATATGAAGCCCTAGCATTCTTGGATGTGTATAAAGCATACCACTAGATAATGATAAATCCAGAGGATGCGGAAAAGACATATTTCATAACAAGCTTTGGAGTCTTTTATTATGTGAAGATGTCATTCGGCCTAAAGAATGTTGGTCTGACATGTCAAAGAGTAGTCAACACAACATTTCACAATCAAATAAGATGAAATGTTTAAGCATATGTTGATGACATGGTGATCAAAAGCAAAAAGGTGTGTCAGTTCACACAAGACTTGAAAGAAACCCTGGATACATTAAGTACAATTGACATGAAACTGAATCCCAAGAAATGCATAGTTGGAGTGGGCACAGTAAAGTTCTTGGGGTACAAAGTCTTCTCAAAAGGAATTGAGGCTAACCAGAATAGATACAAGAAATAGTCAATCTTCCTCAACCACGAATATTCCCTAGTATCACTTAGAAGGTTTGTCTCAAAAGCTGCAGAAAAACATTTACCACTGTTCAACGTTATTAAAAGGGCCAAGAAGTTCAGCTCGAATGAGGAAAGTCAGAAAGCGTACAAATTATTGAAAGAATAACTCCAAGCGTTACTAATGTTGAAGTCACCAATGCTAGGAGATACTTTATACCTATTCCTGGAGATTTCAAGCAAGGCAGTGAGTTTGGTTTTAGTGCGTCAAGAAGGGAAAAATAAAGTACCGTGTACTACATTAGTAGGATACTGAAAAGTGCAGAAATAGGGTACTTTCCAATCGAAGGATTAACTTTATCACCAGTCTACTTGGCAAGGAGATTGTGAAGCTATTTCCAAAGCCATAAAATAATTGTGTATACTGACTACCCAATCAAGAATATCTTGAGCAAGCCAAAATCATTAAGAAGAATGACCAGATGGGCACTCGAATTAGGACATTACGAAATCTAGTTTCATCCACCTACTACAAACAAGGCACAAGCCTTAGCAGATTTCATCGCAAAAATGATGTATGCACTTGCACACGAGGCAAATACGCCAGAAAATATTGGAATGGACGTAGGAAAATCCAAGTGGACTAACATCGTATGGAAATTGTTAGTTGATGGGGTGTCTAACAAAGAAGGTTGCAGTGCAGAATTGCTATTGGTATATCCAGATGAGGGAGAATATAGATTCTCACTTTGTTTTGATTTCCCACTCACAAACAACGAAGCTGTATATGGACCGCTGATAAGTGGGTTGGACCTTACTATCAGGATTAAGGCTAAAAGTGTTAAGTGCTTTAGCGATTCACAGACAGTGGTCCAGTAAGTGCATGGGTATTACGAGGTATGAGATGAGAAGTTGGCAAATTATTTAAGGATAATTCACCAACTTATAGGCCAACTCGAATAATTTGACATTCAACACATACCAAGGAGCAAAAATACCAAGGCAGGCTCCTTAAGTAAGCTGGTGACGGCTGGCTTCGATACATTGCTGGGACCAAACGATGTGAATGTAGAGGTCATACCAGTCAAAAGTACGGCCACAAAAACTGTGTCAACATTCCAAACGGAAGAAACAAACTGGATGATGCCATTGAGGGACTACTTTGAAATGGGAAATTACCAGAAGATATAATACAGGCCAAAAAGATGGAATTAAGATCGCACAACTATGTTTAAGAAGAGGGAATGTTATACAAACAGGATTTCCTATCTCCATGGATAAAGTGTGTGAGACCAACCCAAGCAAATGAAATCATGAAAGAAGTTCATGAGGGAGTATGTGGGACAAATCAAGGATCTCAAAAAATCGTGAAAAAGATAATTCGAGTATGCTATTATCGGCCAATAGTGTTTAACGATGCGCACAACTTCGAGTTAAAGTGCAAAAGGTGCCAAATTAATGCATCAGTATCGCAAAAGCCACAGTCTACTCTAATAAGAATATATGGCGCCTGGCCATTCGACAAAAGGAAAATCAATTTGGTTGGACCTTTCCCTAAAGTAGTTGGCAATGCCAAGGTTCTAATCATAGCAATTGACTATTTCACGAAATGAGTATAAGTGAAGCCATTGGGAAGAGTCACGATAGAAGAAGCAAGAAAATTTGTTTAGCAAGACATAGTTTGACGGTTTGGTGTTCCTCGAACTAACGTGACAGATAATGGTATGCAATTCATGTGTGGAATCTTCACCAAGTGGTGCTCAAAGTTAGAAATAGCACATAAGTTCACATCTGTAGCTCATCCCCAAGCTAATGGCCAAGTGAAGGTAACTAACAGAATGTTAGTACAAGGAATTTAAAAATGGTTGGAAGGAAAGCGAACTGGATGGGTAGAGGAGATACCCAACGCATTATGGTTTTACAGAACGACAGTAAGAAAGCCAACCGGAGAGACACCGTACAACCTAGTTTATGGCCATGAAGTAATAATACCTGTTAAATTTGGGAAATCAAGGTCAGAGTTGAAAATTTTAATGATGGCAATAATCCTGATATGATAATATTGGGTCTAGATGAACTTGAGGAGAAATGGCAATACACAACGATTATAGAGGCAATGTATAAGGAGATGGTGGCCAGGGCATACAATGAGAAGGTCAGGAAGATGCAGTTTCGAGTTGGCGATCTTGTGCTGCGAACAAATGAGGAAATCCTAGTAGAGGAAAAGGGAAAACTATGGCCAAAGTGGGAAGGCCAATACAAAGTAATAAAAGTGCACTGATCTAACTGCTATGTGCTAGAAAGGTTGGATGACGGCAGTGTCCCAAACACTTAACATGTGATCAACCTAAGGAAGTTCTATGTTTAGCTATCCTTACTAGGTATTAGGAATAGCTCAGTTGTATAGGAGCCTTGAAATGATCATTGGCGGCCTTTTGATTTTTAACGTCATCGTTTCTTTTCAAGTACAATTCTATTGCGCCAGTATATATTCAATATCAGAAAACGTCTTTCGAGGCAAATATTCCATAGTACTATTTAGTTAAATTTCATGCTAAACCTATTAACTTCGAGAATAAATAGCAAACCATGGCCCATTCAAACAACCCCTCTGTATTCATCCGTATATCACATCGTAAAGAAAGTTAAATCTCATATCGCGAAACCAGAAACAAATAAGTTTGTACATTCTCAACATGGCAAGCGATAGATATTTTCATAATACAAATACTAAATCAGAAAAGTGATAAAATCAAGAAATAGATCTTGGGGCCTTGCACAACATAGGTTTACAACCTCAATTTTGCAACCTATGGATCTTGCAAAAAGAAATGCAAAGGCACATGTGTCTACCAAAGCAGCGACAAAAGCAAGCAATAGATCTTGCGACTTCACACAACATAAGTTTACAACCTTAAAATTACAAGCTATAGATTTTGAAAAATGAAACACAAAGGCACATGTGCCTACGAAAACAACGACAAAAGCAAGTGATAGAAATTGCGAATTCGCATGAATCAGGACATCATTTTATACTATTCATAAGCAAACACATTGAAAATAAAAAACCAAGGTAAAAAAATAGAAGCACTAAAATTATACTTGAAGTATTTGGCGAAGAAAATTATTACATCAAAGTAAAACAAGTTATCTACGCCTTGGTGTGTGAGATGGCCCAACAAAAGAACAACTACCAGAGCAGCGGGATTACTCAGGCAGATACTCTTCCTCAGATAAAATATGCTCAAAGCGCCATTTCATATGCAAGTAAGCAAGGTTGTGAGTTTGACCACTTCGCTGCATACGATCAAGATATGTCACATAGTACACTTTAAAGTCATATATAGGGATCAAATTAGTCATGATCAAGTTGAATACTCATGACGTCCATGGCGTCTTGATAAATTTTATCCAAGTTCTCCAAGTTATATATCCGCTTCTCTAGTTGATGAATATGTTATCTAACAAATTAAGATAGGTTAATCATCTGATAATTAATATTTATCATTAGATCCCCACGGTTAATCGAACCACGAGGCTCTGCAGAAAGAGCCTTGAGTTTTTCTTTGTAATCAACATAATCTTACTTAAGTTGATGCACACACAAGTCAATGCAATCGCACTCAGCTTGAAGGTGATCATTCTCATTATGCAGGTGGGTATTCATGGCGAACTGTTCACCAAACCTGCTATGCTACCCTGAGGAACAAGTGGAAATGTTATCACATTCATCCTGCTTCTGCTTCAGATGGTCCAATAGTTGGCCAATTCAAGAGTACTGCTTATCTATAATTATGGTCTTCTAATGAGCTTTACGTGCTTTGTTTGCGGAAACATTATTTACTTCATTTTCTGACCAATCAATTGAACCAAGTCTTGCTGCTGCCTCTCAATAAGATTATTGTTTGGGCACATAATCCTTTCAATTCGTAAATATAATCTTGTGACTCGCTTATGGTTTCCTTCCATCCACACTTCAGATCATTGACAATATGTAGCATGTATTTGAGACGAACACCAAAGACAGCGCCCATTCTTGAATGCAACTGGGAAGGTTGAGCAAGCGCACGAACACACCAACAAATTTGGGATCAACTAAGTTGCGAACAATATCCTTACTGAGAGATTCAATATTGTAACCATCAGGAACAAATTTACTACCAGGAAACCCCGTTGGAGAGGATGGAGATGATGAGGAAGTTGGGTCACGTCACCCAAGACATAATGGAATATATTTCAAAGAAGAACTCCCAACATTCGAAAGATGATCACCCCCAATTAGCTTAAGAAATTCATTTGACAGGGAAGTAGTAGCATCAACCAAGCTAATAGGGCAGCACAAATTGGAGGACATAAACTGAGGATACTGCTCAGAGCAAATGCTAGAACCCAATGTATCAAGAGGATTTAAAAACTTAATGTCGATCAAAATATCAAATTCCTGCATACAAATAAATATGAAAAAAATACAAAATTATAATTGGCATACCAAATTCACATTGTAATTTGTTCAAATAGTTCAGACATACTTAAAAGTACCCTTATATATTACAAATATAAATTCAAATGATCTTAAGTTAAGCCATAACGCTAAAATTAAATAACTATGGCAAGAGAAGTAGATGCATCATGAGTAATTAGAACAGACCCTTCTCTATTCTGAGCGAAAAAGACAGAACCCTCCGCATTCGCATTAACCTCTTGATCATGAGATGGTCGAAGATTGGTATAAGTGAATAAGAGGCTATCAAGATAATCCACTTTGCAATCTCTCAGTGCAAAAATAGAAGGCAAAGAAGGAAGACCAGGAGATGTGATAATAGGGCATAAGGATGTCCACCATCATAAATTTGTTTATAAATTTATCGTTAAGCAAAGCCTTCTGCTGCTCCGATATCTCCCCGCACTTAACCAGTGAGGGAAATTTCTTTACCTTCAAAGTAGGGTTCATCTATTGTGGCTCCAACAATGCCTCGCACCAACGAACATTGCGAGCGAAACTGGATTTTTTTTCAAAAAAGTTGAAGAAGAACTTTGTGTTAAACAATCAATCAGTGAGAACCTGGAGTAACTGGGCGAAGCAAGACCTTTGGTCCGCACATCCTCTAACTCAGGGCAGAGATACTAGCCTTTTCTTCAGTAACCTGCGCACGTATCTTAGCAGCGTTAAGCGAGACCTTCATAACCTCACAATGCATCTCTCTAGCCTTATACTACACCAACAACGAATCGTGTGGCTTGGAGATTTTGGCAACCCGCTCGCCAACGAGCTTGAGACCTCACCGATCTTATAAGATTTGTCAGAGAAAAGACACAAATGAACATAACATTCAAATATCATAGTAAAAACCTACTAATATAAAACAAAATTATTTTTGAACTACAGCAAACATACCGCAACCATTAACTCATGCTAAGGGAGTTTGGAAAGAGATTCAGGAATACCCCCTTCTGCCAACAAATTACCATCGGAGGCTTAGAACGGGAATGACTAGTGTGACCCTTTTTCTCAGAAGGCTCCAAGGTAGCCGATGAAAAACCACTTTGTTTCTTTCACTTTTTTGTTTCCTGAGCGAGATTGGAAACATCAACTACAGGCACCTCCTTCCCTTCTGGCACCTTGCCTTCAATACACGCTAATTGGGAGTTCGCCACAACGAGGTTCTCCCAAGCAACACCATCAGCAACAATGTCATGCAGTAGGATAGATATTTTTTTATCTCCCCAGGCTCCTCATCAGGAATAAACGACATCTTATTATTTCGTCCAACTAGATCCATATCTACCATTCAACATACAACTTAAGTCAAGCAAACACGCAAATACAACTGAGCAATATAAAAACAAAAAGATATAACTAAAGATATATACAATATCAAAATAAAAATAATGCATACGAAATAAAGAAACCATAAGTTAAAAACAAACAAACACCTTCGCTCTCAGATTCAGCAAGGCACGGACCTATCGAATGTTCGCCAAGTTTTAAAACAACCTCGGACTCAGCAGTAAGATGAACTTCCGGCTTGGGAAGCTAAGACTTAGGAACACTATAATTCCAAGTTAGAACCTGTTCCCACTCAGGATCCAATTTAACATAAAAAAAATTTGCGCACACACTGCAGTTACTAGGAAACCCACTGACAAACTTGACATTAGGCATGACGGGATAAAAAGTAAATTCATCAGATGAGTTTTTCACCTTATGAAGCTGGTACAAGCTACAAAACAAGTCAACAGAAAAAGAGACATTGTCTTGGGTACACACATAGTAGAAACCCATAATAATCGTGATACCCTCAGGATGCAAAGAAGATAATGTGATTTGATAAGATAGAAGCAAATCCTTAACATGTTGAGGAAGGGAAAAATATGACCAAACTTGAGAAAATCTAAATAGAAAGATATCTAACAAGCATGGGGTGTGCGAATACTCTTAGAAATAAGAGAATCCCTGAGCTAAAAAAAGACATTAAAGGAAAATCAATTTGTAAATTTTCCAAACAGTTGTCAGACAGAATGCTATTAATGTTGGAAGAATAGGCAGGATGATTGGAATCTTCCCTGGAATCAACATCATTAACCCGGGCATCCTGTACACAAGAATCAGTGAGAGTAGGAGTAGACATTTGGGCACAAATGAGTCCTAAAATCTGAGATGAAAACCCTATTAATTAGAGTCACAAACACAGGGAGCGTATTCTAGAAAAAATAAAAAATAACACTGGTAACATGTCGGAGAAGACAACAAGATAATTTCAGAGCAAACGTAAACAAAATTGGCAGAACGGAGGCACTGTTCAGATTCATAAGTGAGAAAAATGCATTAAAAAAAGTGACAGAGAGACTTACGAGTTGAAAGAGCAGAGAACAATGATGCACATGAAGAATAATAAGAGATAAGGATATGGAGGACTGAGGCATTTGAAGAAGCAATAAAGTCCAATATTAAAACCAAGTCACTAAAACGTAAAATATTGAGCGTAGCCTTTATAAGGTAAGCAAAGATAAGGACATATGAGATATTTGCAAAAAGCGTAGCGAGTAATAAGGAGAGAATCTCGGTTTAATGATACAAGATTGCAACAACCAAGTCTATCAAGAGCTATAAAAATTTAAATTATGAAATTGAATTTAAATTCAAAAACCAAACATTTTGCAAAAGTCGTACATGTTGCCAAGAAGCATACAACACTTTGCGAAGACAATGAACATTGTTGTCTTGGCTAACACGTTGTTAAAGCTTAGGAGATAAATAGAAATACAGTTCACACACATTCAACAGATACAAACATCGCTTCATGTTCTATTGAATTCATGGCTAGGGGGGCTTATGGGGTGTACCTAGCCCACATACTAAGAGCTTTTGACCTTTAGGCCCAACCCAAAACATGGCCACAAACTGGACAATGCGGAGCCACGTTCCAAAATGGAGAAGGCACTCACAAGTGATCTCAGAATTCTAGCAACCATAATACAACCCATGATTAGGAACACTAGCAAGGCGGAGCCACGATCATGATCCACTATAAATATAAGAGGAGCAGCAATGGCTTAGGTAAGTTGAACTAACTTTCTCTAGAGGAAAGAAATGACTTGACCGTTGGAGTACTTTCCCTGGAATCACTTCCGGGGCCTTTCTTGCAGAACACACTTACACTCCGGTGATCACCAGCCACTTCACCTGGCGGGGAATACCACATTATCTTGAAACTGAATGGTGTGTGGGAGTTTCTTCTTCACTATATCCAGTGAGTTCCCACATGTAAGGATTATCAACATTGTGCCTAAGATTCTCATCTAATACTCTTATGGTCATTCTGGTGTGGCTTTCATATTCAGATACTGCTGTATTCTTAATGTTAGGCTTTGTTTGGCCAAATTGGAGTTCACAGGGGGCTGTTAGGCCAAATTGAGGGTTGCAGGAGCAAGTTCGGCCAAGCTGAGGGTCGCAGGTACCCGTTTGGATAAACTACGAGTGTGCAGCTGAATCTAATTTACTCTCTTTCACTCTTTTCATGTTTTGCTTGGCTGTTTTCTCTATTTCCAAACCAAATATCAATTTCGTCTTCGATGATCTACTGATAAACTAAGCACTAAAAAAATTAGTGATGAAATTAAATAGAAATTATCTAACCGTTCCCTAGTAGCGATGCCAATTTGGTGAACGTTGTTTCACTCACCAAAATAATTTGAAAACTGTAATGAAGAAATTAGCGTAGTAATAAGTAGAGTCGATCCCATGAGAAATATGGCAATAACTATTGTAAAATATTCCTACTAATAACTTTTGGTGTAGCCATCACACCTTAATTTTCATAAAGTTTCTAACAAGCAAAAATAAAAATATATCAAAATTCGAATTAAAATGCAATCTAAAAAATATAAGAATTTATAAAATATATGATGAATGTAACCGGCTCAGAATAAATCACATTAGTTAACAAGGATCTGATCAATTCAGATGTTGCTGGAGTCTTAATGTCAGGCTTTGTTTGGACAAACTGAAGATCGCAGGGGGCTCGTTGGCCAAACTAAAGGTAACAGAGGGCTGTTTGGCTAAACCGAGATTTGAAGGTGGTGGTTTGGCCAAATTAAGGGTTGCATGTGGCTGTTTGGCCAAAATGAGCATGCACAGCAGACTCTAATTTACTCTCTTTCACTCTTTTCCTTTTATGCTTGGCTGACTTCTCCATTTCCAAATCAAATATCAATTCTGGCTTTGATGATCAGCTCATAAACCAAGCGCTAACACACAAAATTAGTAGGTAAAAGTAAGTAGAAATTGACTAACAGTTCCTCAGCAGCGGTGCCAATTTGGTAAACGTCGTTTTACTCACCAAAATAATCTGTAAACTCTAATGATGAAATTAACATAGTAGTAAGCAGAGTCGGTCCCACAAGGAACAAAGCAATAACTATAGTAAAAAATACCTACTAATATACGTAAAACTGAATAAAAATTCTGGAAAAATGTTGTGTTTTCATTCATCATATCAACATGTATTTATACAAGGGTTTTTTTAGAGAATAAGCAAAGATATAGAAACTCAATCATATAAAATTTATGATTTACCAAAAATACACAGTATACTCTAATATTCCCCCCACAAGCTCATAAAGGTGGAGCGACATGAAGCTTAGACCGAAGAGCACCAAATCGTGCGGTACCAACAACTTTTGTCCAAAATATCAACAATCTGATCAAGGGAACGCACATGCCGAACAACATGAGAACCATCCTCAACTTGCTCATGAACAAAATGATAATAAATCTTGATATACTTGGACCTCTGATTAAAAACCGAATTAGCAGACATGAAGGTAGTACTCAGATTATCACAAAGAAGAATAGGCGGCGGAGATAAATGAGCTTGGAGCTCAAATAACAATTGTTGAATCCAGATAAGTTCAGTAGAGGCAAATGCAATAGCCCTGTATTTGGCCTCTGAGCTTGATTTTTCCATAACTTGTTGCTTCTTCGATAACCAACTGATGATATTACCACCAAAATAAATAGCAAAATAATGCTGAGAACGATAGTCATCACCATCAGACGCCCATCCAGCACCAGAGAAGGCTACAAGGGGATGATCTGTATAAGGTCGAAGAGTAAGATCAAAATCCAAGGACCTCTTTAAATAACACAAAATGCGTTTAAAAACATACCAATGCAACTCAGTCAGATTTTGCATAAGCTGACAGACACGATTAACAACATAAATTTTTTTGATGAGTTAACGTGGCATACTTCAAAGCTCCAACAATACTGTGATAAAAATTATGATCAAGCACAGGATCCTGAACCTATGTGAGTCACGACCCATGCTTAGCCGGAGAAGCAATTGGCTTGACATCCATCATCGTACTATGCTCCAAGAGATCTCGAACATATTTTTCCTGGAAAGAACCATGCTCGACTTGAACCGAGTGAGTTTGATCCCCATAAAATAATGCAAATGACCAAGATTACAAGCGAAAAGGCATCATTTAATTTACCAATAAACTTTGTAAGGAGGGTAGTAGATGAGCCAGTAATAATGAGATCATCAACATGCACAAAAATATACAAGACCTGTGTGCGATGTCTGTGTATAAATAGAGTAGTATCAGACTTATGAGGAGCAAAGCTCTGAGCCTGAAGAAAAATTATGAGCATAGTAAACCAAGCCCCAGGCGCCTGCTTGAGGCTATACAATGTTTTCCGAAGTAGACACACATACGAGGGCCAAGAACCATAAACAAAACCAAGAGGTTGCGACATGTAAACTGTCTATGAAAGATCACCATTCAAAAATGCATTATTAATGTCAACCCGATGTAAAGGCCAATCAAGTGTAAGAGCAATAGACAAGACAAGCTGAATAGTAGTAGGCTTGAAAACAGGGTTGGACATATCAACATAATCAACACCCTCCTCCTGATTGAACCCTTTGGCCATAAGACGCGCTTTGTAACATTCAACTGAACCATCTGCCTTACTCTTTATCCTGTACACCCACTTAGAACAAACAATGTTAGCATTACGGGGAGGCAGAACTAAAGTCCATGTCCCATTACGCATAAGAGCATCATGCATTGCATTTTTCCATTCAGGTTACTTAAAAGCCTGATAAAATGTTTTAGGTTCGGAAAGTGTTATTAGAGAGGGAGACATAGGATGACGGGTAAAGATGATAGCTTTAGGCTTATGATTGTTGGTTTTGGAGTGAGTGACCATAGAGTGTTGGGTGTTATCAACTGGACAAAAATAGGAGGAATAGATGGTTGTAGGAGTGGACATGAGAGAGTTGGTGATTGCGGATTGGGAAGAAGGAGTTGGGGTGGCCGGTGGGCTGTCCAGTGGAGATGGAGCCGCCGGTTGAGGGACAGAGGCGGGTGGCTAGATAATCGGGTCTGGAGGCGTCAGATTGGACACTAGAGGAGATACGAAGGTGCTACGCGCTACGAGGAGCTAATAGCGTCTGTAGCGACTCCCCAAGAGTAGACAGAGGCACGTTAGTCCGACCAACGGAGAACACCTGAACGAAAGGTGAAGGGAGTGGCGGTATTGGGTTAAGAGCTAGAGTAGAGATAGCTAGTTTGAGCTGGGAAACATGTACATAATTGGTGTCGAAAGATGGATTAAATGAGACATGAGTTGAATGATCAGGATATGGAAAAGTTGATTCATAAAATATGACATGACTGGAAATGTAAACATGATTTGATGGAATATGTAAGAAAAAATAACCTTTATGATGAGAACTGCATCCAAAAAATACACAAGGAGAAGAGAGATACTCAAGTTTGTTAGACCGATATCGACGAAGAAAAGGATTAAACAGATAACCAAATGTTTTTAAAAATTCAGAATTAGGATTTTTATTAAAAAAGTGACTCAAATGATGATGTGTGGCTTAGTGTTGGTGAAAGTTTATGATTATGAAGGTAGACAGAGGTATGAAAGTTGTGTTCCCAGAAGACAGTGGGTAGTCACGCATGTGACAGAAGAGAAAGACCCTTCTCGACAATCGTACGATGACGATATTCAGTAGCGTCATTTTGATACTGAGTATGAGGAAAAGAAACACGATGAAAAATACACTGACTTTGAAGGTAAGAAGAGACAGATCGAAATTCACCCCCCAGTCTGATTGAAATTGTTTAATTTTAGAGTCAAACTGAGTTTAAACCATTTTTTGAAAAAATTGAAATTGATGAAGAACCTCTGATTTTTAGCAAGAAAATATATCCAAACAAATTTTGAATTTTGTGCAGTCATTGACAAAAATAATATTTAAATTTTTTCCCCATTAAATGAAGAAACTGGGGTAGAACCCCAAATATCTGAGTAAACAAGATCAAAATGAGCCTTACTAGACTCAAGAAAATGAAAAATCGGTAATCTATGGCTTTTACCGAGCTAACATGACTCACAAATGGTTTGTAAATTATTTAACAACACAGGAAGCTTAAAATGAGAAACCAAACAACGAAGAGACGACTCATGAGGATGACCAAGACACTCATGCCAGGTTTGTAAGCCAACGCGGGCCAAGGAGATCAAAAGAGAGAGAGCTTTGGATGACTGGGGTGGTGGGCTGAGGCGATAGAGACCATTTTCAAAGGTTTCGGTTAGAAGTGTCAGACCTTGGTGATCTTTCAGATAACAATGAGTAGGGGAAAATAGCATATAAGTATTATTATCTTTAGTAATTTGAGAAACACTAAGGAATTTTTTTGAAATATCAGGAACAAATAGGATATTAAGTAAATGAACAAGCTTGTTAAGAGATGGAAAAATAGATGAGCCCAAATGTATAATAGGAAAGGATTTTCCGTTACCAACCTGTAAGCCGTCATTACTAGTGTAATCATATAAATAGAGATATTGGAGAAGTCAGAGGTTTCATGATTTGTAGTTCGGAATCAAAGAACCATGCATAGCTAATAAAGGCACCAGATTGGCTACGACATAGGCTTGACCGATTCGAACGTGCACGTGTTGTCGGGAACTCAGTCGTGTTTAGTCGTTGCCAGTAGTTGAGTGCTTTATGACCATATCAACAACAAATCTGGCACTGGAGGGCTGGCCGCAAGGACCCATCGGACGCCGAAGCAGATGATCGAGTAACGGTGTTGGCTGTAAAGTGAGGGGTTTGTCCATGCATGTCCTTCATCCGGGCTTCTTCCTTCAATAACACACCCAGGAGCTAATGTGAGGAGATCGCCCATGTACGAGCAGTGGCAAACATTGAGTACATCGCATCGAGGCCATGGAGAATGCATTCAACAAATTCACCAAAGTGAGAGCACTCGGCAATAGAATCAGAAAAAGAGGCTTTTTCTCCACATATTCAAGAATGGAGAGAGAACCTTTTCGGAAAGGTATGAAGTTGGTGCTTGAGATGCATCAAATTGGGGCAAGTTTGTGCATGGAACATCTATTCCAAAATAAGCCATGCGTCAGATGTGGCGACAGCACAGACAACATGAGGAAGCAGCGACATTGAGATTGTTGATTAGATCTATAAGAGAATCAAACGATCCTTCTTTTCCAAGAAGCAAACTCCGGATTGGGACTGGCACACGATTATAGCTTGGAAGGATCTGTTGATGGTGACAAATCTTCGGGTGGGGCCAAACTTGATAGCAGAAAAGAATCCAAATCATAAGCCACAAGATCAGACGTGATGGACTGGCGCCATATAGAATAATTATGGTGATCAATACGAAACTGGAGAGCAGGTAACTTGAGGGAAGGAGTAGCGTCAAAGGAGGCGTTGTCCAGCGGATCAACGACAGTGGTATTCTTTGACGTTTCATCAGTTGCAGCGGCCATTGGGAGGCAGAGGTAGAGGCAGCGGAAATGGGTTTAGGGTTAGGGTTTGCGTTAAAAAATAGAGAGAGAGATGATCGGTTAGACTGGTACCATGTAAAATTGTATAAGAATTCTAGAAAACTGTTGTGCTTCCATTCAACATATCAACATGTATTTATATATGGGGTTTGGTTAGAGAATAAGGAAAGATATAGAAAGCTAATCATATACAATTTCAGATTTACCAAAATACATATTGTAATAGAATAATATAGAACACTTTTGGTGTAGACACCATGCCTTAATTTTCAGAAATTTTTAACAAATAATTATGCAAAACTAACAAAATATCAAAATACAAATCAAAATGCAATCTAACAAATATAAGAATGTAGAAAATATATGATGAATGTAATCAACTCGGAATAACTCATATTAGTTAAGCATCGAACATCGGCGCAAACATAAATCAATTCATATGCATCTACCAGTTATAGGATGACAAATTTTTGCTAAATCCTCCCAATTCTTTCTTATCTTGTTGACAATTGGCCAATTATAATTAATCACTTATTTCTCTTACAAGATGCCCCCGTAAAATATTCGTTGAACCAGATACACACCTCGATAGCATTAAAAATGAAAAGAACCTGATATAGCAATTGCCCAGTATTTGCAAGTTGTAACGCACACTTAATTGTTCCCCATGTTTCTGTTACAGTCTTACCTAGTTATTTGTAGAGCTTCCACAAGAACTCGCTACTTACTAACTATTTCCAACGATTATGTATTGGTGGAATTAGATAGCGATATCTAAACAATATTCAAGTTGATTAGACTTAAATATCCTAACAATATTCTATGGAGACTATAATTATTCTTATACCTAACTAAATAATAATAAAAAAGTAAATATTTATTTTCTTAAAATTATATAAAGTACACATGCCAAAAATCAAGAAGTAATATTTTCATCATTATTTCTTCAAATCTTCATTTTCTTCTTATTGCTTCTTTTCTTCAAATTCCTGAATAATGAAATTCATTATCCACCGGAGCATACCTCATCAAAAAACCCAGTGCAAAAAAACCAAGTGTTAAAATTTCATTTAAACTCCAAAATCCTTCAATTTCTCATCTTTCTTGCTTTCATCTCCAAATTCTCCAATTATCAAATCTGCCCAGAAAACACACCTAAAGTGCACATTATTACAATAAAAGCTCAATTTAATACCCCAAATAAACAACACTAATCGCACACATCACCAATCCTAATATAGTCACATAAAATACATGACCCATCGTATCGAAAAACAGGAACATCCCCATCACCACAAAGCTTTGCTTGACGAATGTCGGTTAACCATTGACAATACATATCCGATCTTCAATTTTCCAACATTCACCTTCCAAACTTTATCGTATCGATCCTTCAACAATAGTTGTTGTGGAAATATTCCATCCACATGCCTTGTAAAGGGATAAGGAAATCTCTACCATCAAACAAATTAATCATCATTTTGACTAATTTGAGTTGAATCTAATTATAAAAATGAATTAATGATAATAATATATCTCTTTTAGGGGTAAAAGGTACAATAACAAATAACATTCTAAAATATCTATAGCATAAATATGATATTAGGCAAATAAATATCCTTGAACAATTCCTTATAACACAAAAAACGATTCTTTGTGATTTTTAAAAACAAACATAGCTCTCTTGAAAGAAAAGATCTCAATTTGACATTTAACCTTTAAACTAAACTAAATAAAAATAAAATCAACAACTTATCTATTCAGCTTTTTTCTCCACATAATTAAGATTTAAAAATGATTCTAGAGTAGTCACTCTATCCTTGAGTAGAGTTAGCTTCGTATCGTGCATTCGTATTTATATAATTTGAGGCCCACTGGCTGCAACTATAACATAAGAAAAATAAAACAAACTAATCAACTACTGTCTCGACAAGTATATCTCCGTCAGCCCCTTGCTTGGAAATGTATACCTATTTCTAAACTCTACTTTTCTGGTTCTCTAAAAGAATTGGAAAGTAAATGAAATTCCATGAAAACTAAAATTATTCTTATACCTAACTAAATAATAATAAGAAATGTATGCATTTATTTTCTTAAAATTATATAAATTACACATCCGAAAAATCAAGAAGGAATATTTTCTTCATTATTTCTTAAAATCTTCATTTTCTTCTTATTGCTTCTTTTCTTGAAATGTCAGAATAATGAAATTCATTATCCATTGGAGCATACCTCATAAAAAACCATCGGGAAAAATAGTGTAGTGTTAAGATCCCATCTAAGCTCCAAAATTTCTCAATTTTCTCATCTTTCTCGGTATCATTTCCAAAATTCTCCAATTATCAAATCTGCACAGAAAACACGCCTAAATTTCACATTATTCCCATAAAAGATTAATTTAATATCCCAAATAAACAACACTAATTTCACACATCACCAATCCTAATAAATTCACATAAAATACATGACCCTGTCGTATCGAAAAACAAGAACATCCCCCGTCAAAACAAAGCTTTGTTTGACGAATGTCGACCAACCATTGACAATACACATCTGATCTTCAATTTTTTCAACCTTCACCTTCCAAATGTTATCCTATTGATCCTTCAACAATAGGTGTTGTGGAAATATTCCCTCCACATGCCTTGTAAAAGGCATAAAGAAATCTATTCCATCAAACAAATTAATCATCACTAATTCAAGTTAAATATAATTTTATAAATGATTTAATAGTAATAATATATATTTTTTAGAGGTAAAAGGTACAATAACAAATAGTATTCTAAAATAACTATAACATAAAATATGATGTTAGGAAAATATATCCCCTTATTCTAAAATAACTATAGCATAAAACATGATGTTTGGTAAATATATCCCCTTGAAAGATTCTTTATGATTTTTTAAAAACATAACTCTCTTAAGAGAAAACTTTTGGCATTTAACCATAAAACTAAAAAAATCAAATAATATGATATAAATCTCCTTGCGAAAACTCTGGATTGCGGAAAATCGGATCTTTATTTATTTGAGAATCTCGCACCACTCAAATAAAT
>JAULKM010099809.1:0-10735 GCA_032355605.1 Rubia tinctorum
ATTAAATAATTTATGAAAAAAATGAAATGAAATTTTAAAAATAAAAATTTATTATTAAATTTCACATTAAATTTATTTTGAGGGGACATATTAAATTAAATTAAATCTTAATGGTAAAATTAATGAGTATGATAGATAAAATCAAGTGGGGTATATGAATAGTATAAAGTGGTTTCTTACCATTGTGGAGAAGAAAATGAGTGATTTCTTAAGTGGTTTCTTAAAGTTAGGTGGAAGAGAGAGAATGTGAAAAATAATATATTTAAAGAAATGTGGGGAAGTGCGGCGCAGTTGTTACTTGGCTGTATCTATAGTTAGGGTAAATATATACTTCTCAAATTTTTAAGAACAAGATTATAGGAGAAAATATATGTTTGAGTACTATATTTATATAGTTATAAATAGTAACGACAACTGTTCTTCACTGTTTTTCCTTTTAGTGACGACTTAAGAAATTCGTCAAATATATTCATTACAAATTATCGTCACTAAACAAGTCGACTTAGTGATAAACTTTAGGTACTATCATCACTAAAATTATTATATGAGACGAATTGCATTGGCGACTTTTATTTTTGTCACTAAAGTGTCTTTGTTGACATTACACCGTGTCTTTAATGGAAGTGACATTTTCCAATTTATTTTTTCTTATAAATTGACACTTTCTTTTACGTTAATAAAAAAATATCATACTTATAATTATTTTTAACTTACCTCACATGGTACCTTGCATAGAAATTGATCACAATTATTAAGCGTTGCTCTTAAAAAACAGATAGAGTAAAAAAGAGTTCCCGATGATTTATTGAAATACGTTCATTAGGATCTATTGGCAGAACTTTTAAGATGCTTTGTTAATAAGTATGGTATTTTTTAGTATTTGGTAAAGTATTTAAAACAGTTTAATTTGAAAGTAGAAACTATTTTGAGGGAAAAACAGAAATTAATTTTCCCATACTTTTAAAACAAGTCAGCTTTAATTATACACACCGACAAACAGAGTGAGCGTTCTTCTACTATCTCATGCTTCGACAGTATAATATGATTAAGTGGCTATAAGTAGCATTTGCAAGTTTGGCTTGGCTTTCTATACAGGGCAAGGGCTATAATGTTAACATGATGACTACAGGTGGCTCTACATGCGAATAATCCCATCATTACTGTAGAACAAAGTTCAATATGGGCTAACATATCAAGTTCTAGCCGAAAAAGCGAAGATCCAAGATGAGCCTCAGACCTTTTAGTAAGGGTTCATCATTGGGCCTCTCTAAAAGAAGAAATAAGTTAGGTCTTAAGCCAAATATTAGGGTTAAAAGAGAACTATAAAGAGGGATGTATGTCTTTTATTTTGGGGTAACTGTTTTGATTACCTACTCTTGTCTTTTCTCCTATCGCCCACCCAAGTCTGACTTAATCATCGAAGAATCTTCCCCCTAATTCTTTCGGGGTTTTGTTTCCTTTGCAGATTGCGGGTTAGTGGAGATAGATCCCGCATCAATTGCAATTGTTTATATTTTAATAAATCCTCCAAAAGGTAAATCTCATTCAACTTGCATTTCTTACAAATTGAGTGCTTCTAGAAAATATCCTCTTTTAGACGGATGGACATTTTACTATGTTTAAACAAACTTTTAAAAATGTCCAATTTTACTAATTGGTGTGCTAATTATTTGTTTATTGCTTATTTAATCTTAAGAATTGCTAATTGGTGCGCTAATTCAAATTAGTAATCATTTTTCCCCTTTAGCTATACCGGAAAAGGAAAAAAGAAAAAGCAAAAAAGAAGAAGTTTGACATCCCGTTGGGGTTGATTTTGTTGCTTATCAATTTAGATCTATCTAATGGGAAAGCAGGATGATAAACATAACAGCGTACCCAATTATTCAAGAGGTTTTAGTTGACCCACATTATTTTGTATTAGATCTTAAAATGTACGTGGACCATCTGGAACACCCATACGAGTAATTAATTTGTCATACACAATTCATTCACATATTATATATTTGTTTGAGTGAGTTTCCTAATACGCGGTGTGTTCATAAATTTATAGACATACCACTTATTTTTTACTTTATATATTGCATTTGTTAAAGAGTTCGTCTCTTAAAATACGGTCTTTTCATAAGTTATGAAAAAACTAAGGTTTAAACAGCAAATTAGAAGAAATTAAGATAAAATTTTTGAGTTGCATTAATCGGGTCATAAACTTATATTTACTACACATTGCATAGTGATTTTTAATATTGCAACTAAAACTTTTTATTTTTCTATAATTCTAATTCAACCCAGTCTTTCCATATTCCCAATACTTTGCCTTTATTAAATCACATACTAAATTTAGAAATTTAAAATTAATTTTTTACATTATATATTTTTATATTTTCACATTCAAATACGCATTATTAATTTTTTAACTTTTAAAATATAATATTTAAATTTTATAAAAAAAATTACAACATTTAGTGTAAAAAGTACAGTGGACTGTCCATAAATTTAAGGAAAGAACATCTTTCACTAGACTTTCTCTACTTCTTTATTTATTAATAAAAATGGAAACATTCTTCTAGATGATTTTTTTTTTGGAAAAGTAATAGTTTCATTAATACCCAAAAACTTTGAGCTCAACTCATGTACAATCACTATACTTCTCTACTCTAACTCAGCCATTAGCTTTGCACATTCTACTTTTAACTTTGGTTTTAGCCACGCTATATACACAATCCTTTCCAAAATCTTGCTAACTGTTTCTTTTCCTGCCTCCTTTGCCAAAAAACTCTTCTGATTTCGCCACTTCCAAATCCAATACACCGTCTCTGAGATATCAATCTTCAACATCTGTACCTTCATCCATTTGCCTTTACAATTTGTCATGATCCAGTTCATCTCATCATCCCATCCGAATGGTACCCGAGGTCTTTGTAACCATCTCAAAATACTGCTCCAAACATGTCGAGTTTAACAACATTAAAAAATACAGATTCATCTTCATCACAAAATGGGCACCTACTATCAACATTTACTCCAAATTTCCTCAACCTATCTCTCGTAGGTAACCTTTTGTAATTACATAGCCAGAGAATAAATTGAGCCCTTGGTATCGCACAATTCTCATAAATCAATTTGCTCCATACCTTTACCGGCTTCTCGGGTTTTAGGCTTTTGCAAACTTTTCTGATACAAAACTTAAGGTTTCTTTTTTTGCTCCAACCATGCTTCTATATTAAGCATTTTGTCCTTGCACTTGCTTAGCCTTTTAACCAGCCACGATGAACTTGCTGGGAATTGTACCTTCACACATCATTCCCACGTATATAATATGCGTGGAGCCATTGAATCCACAGTCGATCAGATTTTCTGTTTAAATTCCACAACGCCTTGTTGATGCACGCCTTATTACACTCCTGCAGGGATAACCCATTCCATCCCCATATGTCCACAAATAAGACCGAAAAACAACTTCAATATATTCCAGCACAGTTTTCGGTAAAGGAAATGATTGCATCCAATAATTCACCACAGCAAATAACACACTCTATATTAGTTGCATTCGCTCTACATAACTAAGAAGTTTAGAGCTACAGTGTTTCACCCTATCCACAATTTTCTCAATAAGCAGCTGACACATTTGTAATGTTAACTTCCAGCTTGCTAATGGGACTCCTAAGTAGAATGACAATAGATCTTCTTCAAAATCAGTTATGTCCATAATCTTACCCTTCTGTATATCATCAACCCCACCAAAATATACCCGACATTTACCTTTACTGACTCGGAGACCTGTGGATTCCTCATTAGAATCTTCATAGAATGCTCATCACCTCTTGAAAGTAATAAAACATCATTAAAGAAAGTTAAACTTACAAAACCAGTATATCACACTTAGGATGGAGTTTATACATCTGAGTCATACTAACTCTCTGCAAACATCTCGTCATATACTCCATTACCATTATAAACAACAATGGAAAAATCGGGTCACCCTATATCAAACCCCGCTTGGCCTGCACAAATTGGGTTAAGCTCCCATTAACCATGTAACTGAACGAGACCGATGTTGTGCATATCATTATCCATTTCACAAACCCACAAGGAAATCCCATCTCTAGCATTATCTGTTCCAAAGCCGTCCAATCGATTGTATCATACACTTTTTGGATGTCCATTTGGATAGTGCATCTAGGGCCACTGCCTTTTCTGTTGTATCCTCGGACCAGTTTGTAGGCTAGCATGATATGATCGTGTATGCGTCTTCCCGAAATGAATGCTGCTTGATTACTCTGTACATTCTCTTCAATCACACTCCTTAGCCTGTTTGTCAACACTTTTGAGATAATTTTATACAGAGTGAAGCAACAAGAAATAGAGGGCGAAAGTCTTTAACCTTTACGGCAGTAGGATTTTTCGGGATGAGTGTGACTATAGTACTATTAATAGCTCTATATAGTCTTCCATTCTTGAAAAAGTTTTTTACTGCAATCATTCGTGAATATTAGAATCAATAGCAGTATTTACAAATATGTTGGTTGTGTTTTGATACCAATATGTTGGATATTGGTAAAATTTTAAATTATTTTCTTAAATTAAATTTCTTGACAATTGATAATTTTGTTTTAAGCCTTACACAAAAAATTTTAAAATAATTTTCTTTTCTTTATTTTAATTATAGTTCTTTCTTTATTTTATTTTTATTATAGTTTTTAATTTGATGTTATCTTTCTTGATTATTTTGATTAGAAAATATCTATTTTTCTTAAATACAAATTATACAATAGAAAATTTTAATTATTTGTAATTTGTTTTATGAGAAAAATAATAATTCATTATATCTTATACTTGGTGGTATTCTAGTATAACGTACCGATATTAACCAACTTTTTCATATACTGATATGTTGGTATACCAAGAATTTTATATAGTATTGATTTTTAAAAAATAATATACCAACACTATTAATATGTTACGTGGTATTAATAAAATGTGATGGTAACCATACCGAATCCTCCCCTTCAAACAACCGTCGGTATATTTTGGTACACCACTAGAAAAATGGTACATAAAACCTTAATTGACTTAATTCTCCATCTCCGCGTGCATGGTTCAAGGGTTTAAAAGATGTTAAGTTTTATGAAAGACATTCTTTCATAATTTTATTGAACAATCATTGTAATTTTTAATGTAAATACTGCATGAATACATCCGTCCCACCTTAAATTACACAATTTTTTTCGGAGTTCAAGAAACACATTTGACCGTTAATAAATTTAAGTACGTATAATAAAAGCAAACGAAAAATTACTTTTTTGAAACTACTTGTTATGAAGAATCCAAAAATATCACATACGATAGTATTATTGTTTATCTATCTATAAATATGCGGTCAAAATTTGATAAAAAAATATACAGTGCCAAATAGTAAGTGGGCAATTTGAACTGGGCAGGGGAATATTTTTAATTTAAATGCCGTATATTATAAAATAAATAAATAAATAAATATATATATATATATTATAATGTGTTTGAGATAAAAATGTATTTCCTACGTCCCATTTCAAGTTTCACATTTTGACTTTTAACAGTTGATTTGAAAAATGTTTGATCCTTGATATCTTTCATTAAGGATAATTAAAACTTATGAAAATTCTATATTTTGAAAATATATGTTATAACGAATCTAACAATGTATCTCACAACAGTATTTATACTTATATACCTATTCAATTTTAGGGTGAAAATTAGGAAGTTTTGAATAAATAAATAGTTAAATAGCACCTTAAATAATATTGCATTAGATCTAATGCAACACTTTTCAACATTTTGGTAACATTTTTCAAAAATTTAAGCAATACTTTATAATATTTTATAACATTTTATTAAGTGTTGCTAAAAAAGTTATACGATACCTATAATTTGTATCAGCTAGAGTATATAAATTAAAAGGTACAGTGTTAGTTAAAATTCAGAGTTGTTCCATCATAACTTAAAAAATATCATTTTCAGAAGACCTTTTGTTAATAAAAAAGAGGAATTTTTTTCTTCTTCTTTGGATCGCTTAGTTATTGAAAAAGAAGAAGAATTAAATCTTTCAAAAATAAAATAAAGTAGAAAAGAAAAGAAAGTTAAAGTAAACAGGGACAAAGGGGGTGGAAATCTTGGATTTAGCTCAATCATTAAGTGTTGAAAAGGCTAGAGTAGTTTGTTATAACTCATAGGTAACTAGAAAAGGCTACACAAAAGTGGTTATAATATATTTTGACCAGTGATTAATAGTAGCATGAATCATACAGGCAAATTAGGCAATCAACCATTTTCTAATGATTATTCCATACATAGAAAAATTCATTTAAAAAAAATCAGGAGAGTATGTGGGATCAGCATCATGATCTTTGCATCTTCAATATCTTATTGGACTATTGGCCTGGGTGCCTAAATAGAGCGTCGAGAATTTCAAACCAGAATTTCTTTAAAAAATAAAATAATTACACGGTCATGTTCAACTCTTCTTCATTCATTAGACGGAGTATGACCGAAATGATTAGAAACCATTTACAATTGATTAATTTTATTACATGGCAAGGTATGGAGGTACCAATAATTGAATTACACTGCAGAAGCTTCCATGACACTTTGGGATTTATATACTGTCCGTCCCAACAGTTATGGTCTGTTTACTTTTTCACGCTCTTCAATGATCATATTTGACCGTTAATAACTCTAACTACATATAACAATTTCGTATAAAAAATTGATATTTAGAAAATTGATAATAAAATGAATCAAACAATATCTCACATGATATTTTTATAATTAATATATCAATTTTTATTTAGGGTCAAACTTTATCGAGTTTGACTTGATGTCACAAAAGCTATCCAGAGATTCTTCGCTACATCAAGATTGGAGGAGGAGTGGAACGAAACAACTCTGGTTCTCATTCCAAAGAAGAAAATACATATTAGCCTGTGCAACGTGACATACAAGATCATAGCCAAGATACTGGCTAATAGATTGAAGAAGATCATGAGGTTCCTCATCTTGGGGAATCAAACGGCTTTTGTGCAAGGAAGATCGATTGTGGAGAATTCATTGATCGCACATGAGGTAATTGAATATATACGCAAGGAGAAGACACGCAAACAACCGCTGGCAGTAATGAAAATTGATATGAACAAAGCTTACGACAAAGTCTCATGGGATTTTCTCTGACAAATTATGCTTTCGATGGGCTTTCCAGTAACTTGGATAGAATGCATTATGGCGTGTGTCACATCAGTTACTTACTCCATTAAGCTGAACGACCAACAATCAGAATCTTTCAAGCCGAAGCAAGGTCTCAGGCAAGGTTGCCCACTGTCCCCCTTCATTTTCGTATTATGTCAGGAGGCATTCTCATCTATGCTGGCTTCAGATCTATTCCAAATACAATGCAGGGGGTCCGGATTGGGAGAGGTGTTCCTCCAATCTCACACCTTATGTTTGCAGATGACTGTATTCTTTTCTTTGAAGTATCAGAACAAGGCTCTAGGAAGCTCGCCCAAACATTGAATTTGTCTGCTGCTTACTCTGGCCAACTGATCAATGTCTAGAAATCATGTTTGCTTATCAACCCAAATGCATAAGTTCACATAAAGGAAAGTGTGAGTTTTAGGTTTCGAACCTTCGGAGATTTACTAATGGACAAATACCTTGGAAACGACATGGATTTCTCAAGCTCAAAAGTAGCTATGTTTGGAACACTGCTTCAGAAAATCAGGGTAAGAATGGCATCATAGAAACTCACCGATCTGTCTGTAATGGGGAGAATTACCCTGAGTAAACATGTCCTTGCATCAATAGCATAATATATTTTAGCCACTTTTAAAGTACCATCAACAACGACAAAGGAAAATCGATAGGCATCTGGCCAGATTTATATGAGAGGGAGATGTAGATGGTCAAGGCATCCATTGGAAAACATGGGATAAGTTATGCCACTCAAAATGGTATGAGGGCTTAGGTATGAGATCAACTGCAGAGATGAACCAGGCTATGCTCAGCAAACTGGCCTGGAAGATGTTCAATGACAAGAACTCCTTCTTTGCCAGTTTCTTCATCAATAAGTATTGCAAACAAAAACCTTTCAATCAGTTTAAGGCAAGCACAAATGCGACATGGGTCTGGAGAGGTATATTGTGGGGTCGAGACCTGATAAAGCAATATCTTAAGTGGCAGGTTATTGATGGAAAGTCAATTCCCATCTAGGAGAACTGGATACCGAATCATCGGAATCCAATTAGGTACGACCGACATATTCTACCTCTCCTTAACTTAAAAGTGAGTTATCTCATTGACAATTCGAAGCAATGAAGAAGGCCACTGTTGGAATTATTGTTTCCTCCTGAGGTGATACATGATATCCCAAGGATACATATACCTCTGAACACATTTGACCAAGAGGACTATCAAATATGGGAGAAGGATTGGCTTGGAAAATATATTGTTAAATCGGGGTATCACGTGGCATGGGACCAATGATACAACAAAAACGTCTACCTCAGAAAGTACAGTCATCACACATCAACAACAGAACCTGTGGAAGAAGCTGTGGTCATGTGATGTCCCGGGCAATCAAATTACTAGTCTGGAGGTTAGCATAGAATGCAGCACCAACAGGAGCAGCTCTCAGGAAGAGAGGAATGAATGTATCACCAATGTGTCAGATATGTCAGAACCACATAGAAAATCCTACACACATAATCTTGGAATGTGACTTCGCAAAAAGGATATGAAGGGTTTCAAGACTAGGTTTTGATTTTGGAAAAGGTAATCTAGTCAACCTAAAGGAATAATTACAATCATGGTTTGTCATTGCGCCTGAAATGATGGACGTCAATCTGACTTGCTATATTATATGGTTCATATGGTGTGCAAGGAATATGGCAACACTAGAGATGCAAAGACCAGCAATCTTGGGTGTCATGGAAATGATCCAGTCATACCTACTGGAGGATTAAAACCACAGGGCAAGATATGACAGAGGAGATAACAACCCTAATACACAAGGACAGCAGCTGCATCAGTATGCTATAAATAACCAATAGGAGAAGGGCACTGAAGAACATGTTGGGGACATTCGACTCATCTGGAAACCAGGGAGCATTAATAACTACACAGGATGGAACAAAAATAATGACAGACGCAACATTCAGATCAACGGATGGCAAAGCGTGTTCAGCTTGAGTTGTACAGCCAACAGGAAGCCAATCAAGATGGTAGGGTGCAATAGTGTTCCAGGCTAACTCCGTTGTTCAGGCAGAACTAACAGCAATCCACGAGACTATGTCCCAGGCTAAGCAACACTTCATAATGCGCGCCCTCATCATAACTGAATGCAAGATGGCGCGTAAGCGCATTAAGAATTTCCCAGCAGTCCCCCCAAGTCTCAGGTGCTTAGTTAGGAGTGTAATAATGCTATAAATGGCTTTTGACAGTTTTCTTTTGATGAAAATGGGGAGATTGTGTGTCCAAGGTGCGCATAATCTAGCCAAATCTGTACCGGAGGGTTACCACCCCCGAATCACTTATTAATGATATCCTACTCTATTTCAAATAAAAAATAAACTCATCCCATTTGAATCAAAGCCCGGAATCTCTTGATTCTGGTGGTCATGGAAACCAGCACCCTTTCTTGGATTTGCACCAGAATCGGCCTGTAAACGTTGTCAAAACATGGCAAAAATTGATGCTTCGTCATGATGGAGGTTGACTGTGTGTTGGAAAACCTACATCAGTAAAATCCATGGAAGTAATTGACCTGAAAATTAGGAAAACAAAGCCTCCTCCTTCAATCTAAAAAATGAAAAAACCCAAAGACCCTCAATCTAAAATGAAAGAACCTAAAACTCTAAAACCTATATATGAAAAAACCCGTTTGCCTTTTGATCTATTGTCCAAAGGTGGTTTAGAAGAAATCCAAGTCGAATTCGTTCAACCAAATGGCTTTTGACATTTTCGGTCAAAGGATTTAAGCTACATTAGTAGATCAAGGCTCATTTGGGTGTTTAAGACTTGGTGAGATCGACTATTCAGTCAACATGTCCTCATACCATTTATTTGAGTTCCCTACATGTTTGAATTATAGTTGACTCTCTTAGTTGATGTGTGTCGAACCGCGATCTGATAACCAAACCTTGCTTCAATGCACAAAACCTGCAAAACAGATTCCTCGGGATGCCCAGAGGAAGAAGCTCCGATGCCAAACTAAGGTAAAAAAGTATTCGATTTGAGTATGGAGAATTGAATGAACATAATGAGTAAATACCTTGGTTTTTATTGATCCTTGAGAGTTCTCCCAATTACTTTGGAATAAATATACACCTTCCATGTAGGAATAAGTGTCTTACCATAGTAGAATTATGGTGTGTCCATTTTATACAGTTATTTTGGGACTTTTTGGATCCACTTTTGTACACTTTTGTGTTATATGTGTGGAATTTTGCCTTGGAATTCTCTAAGATGAGTTAAGAGCAACTTTGTGCATTTATTACTTTTCTAGGGGATTTTGTGTGACATGGCAAATGTTTGAAGACTATCTTTGAAGATTTGAATACTATCTTTGAATATTTGAAAACCTTCTTTTGAGCTTTGATGACTAGAAGGATTAGAGAAAAGTGATGTTAAGCGGATGACTTGAGACACAGAGAAGAAAGAAATCAAGGTGCTGAATCTGGGCTCCGTCGCGACTCGCGATGGTCTCGTC
>JAULKM010099810.1:0-10735 GCA_032355605.1 Rubia tinctorum
TAATATGATGGTGAGACAAACTATTTAAACACAAGTGTTTGAAATTAGGAGATAATATAAGGTACCTTTTGTAATTTTCAAACTTTATTTTGTTTTTTATCTCACCATAAGTTAAGGTGAGGCGGTCTCACATGAGTCTTTCTCAACTTTATTGAAATTTAAAGTTCTGTTATCTAAAATTTATCTGCATTTCAGTTCAATTCATTTCAGTGGAAATTCAATTTGGTGAAATTTAACTTTATTTAGGCCCTGTCAAGTTGAGCTTATTTGGTATTGAATTTAATTTATTGATACTGAATTTAATTTATTTGTACTGAATTTAGTTTACTAGTGTTGAATTTAGTTTATTGATTCTGAATTTAATTTAGTAGTCAAGAATTTAGTTTATTGGTGGTGAAATGTGCTGAAAAAACTCAACCGAACTGGATGGAATTTACTCGAACTAGACGCCACTAAAATGAAAAATGTCTGACAAAACTGAATGGGACTAAATCAAACTAAATGAAACTGTACTAAAAGAAGTCTAATAAAAAAGCTCACTCATATGCAAGTGGAAACGATCATGTTTCAACAATGTTCCTACCAATGAACACTTTCAGGAAAATATTATATGGTGGATTCTGGATATCCAAATACACTAGGATATTTGACTCTGATAAGCGACGTATGAATTAGAAGGCACCTACAAGAATTTAGAAATGCACCACCTGCAGGTTTTGTGAAACATTTCAACCATCGACATTCATCATTAAGAACGAGAGTTGAAGGTATGTTTGGTCAATTGAAGAGTAGTTGACAAGTGCTGAAATCTATGTCGTAGATGTCATCTAAAGATCAAATGGCAAAATTGTTGCTTCTTTCACACTTGATAACTTCATTATAATGCACAAGTTTGGTATACCCATTTTAGATCACTAATCGAATGATCACGGGGTTATGGACTTACATATGTTTGATGAAGTTCGAAAGAATGTCATGAAAGAAGTGTGTAATGATATATCTTCACAAATTTGGAGCTCAACTGGAGGAAATGATGAAGTTAAAGATGACGATGAGGAAAATGATTCCATGGATGAGAGTGATTGAGAAAAATGATGATTGCTGTTTTTATTTCATTCCCAAAACAATGTTTTAAGTGTTACATCTTTTAATTTTAGACTTTTTTTTGAACCAATGATAACCAAGAACTCAAATAAATATTTGTTCATAATTTTTTTTAGTGTTGAATTTTGTTTATTGGTGCTGAATTTAGTTTATTTGTACTGAATTTAATTTATTAGTGCTGAATTTAGTTTGTGCGTTCGTCCCTTGGAAATAGTCTTTTCATAAGTTATGTAAAGATCAAAGTTTAAACTGTAAATTAGAATAAATCAAGATAAAAAATTTGGGTTGTATTAATCGATTCATAAACTTCTAACTATTGCACGTTGCATAATAATTTTTTAAATATTTCAAGTAAAACTTTTTACCTTCTATAATTCTAATTTAACTCAATATTTCCATGTGCCCATGGAAATGCGGTCTTTACCAAGATTTTGCCTTAATTTATTGGTGTTGAAATGTGATGAAACTAAACCCAACTGGGCAGGGCCTTGGTCATATTATTACTATTTTCCAACACACATATTTTTAGTCATTTTCAATTCAATTCAATTCAGTTTAATTCAATTTAATTTGGATCAATTCATTTTAATTTAATTCAGTTCATTTCAGATACTCCCTCCATCAAGCTCAATTAGCACACTTACTATTTAACACTATTTCATATCAAACTTTAACCACATATTTGAATAGATTTATAAGAAATAATATCATTATATGTGATGCTGTCAGATTCGTCGTAAAAAGTAGTTTATAAAAATTAACTTTTTTATTTGCTGTTATTATACATAGTTAAACATATTAATGGTTAAACAAGTTTCTTGATAAGTATGAAAAAAAATCTGTGAAATTTAACATGGAGCGGAAGGAGTAAGCTCCATAGAAAATGGCTAAAGAGATAAGAAGAGTAAAACAATGAAAATAAGGGAGAAAGTGCAGGAATGACTTTGTAAAATCTGAAAGTGCAGAAGTTACCCTATCTTTTTGTTAAGATGTGAAGTTTTACCCAATTTACACTATTTAGGCATTCACCGATGCAATTAAGACATTGACCTAAAGTGAAAAGACAAAAATACCCCCCTGAACTTATAACTAAATATCTAATGTCCAACACACTTATTTTCCAACACACTTATTTTTAGTCCTATTCTATTCAATTCAGTTCAGTTTAATTCAATTTAATTCGGATCAATTCAGTTTATTTTAATTTAGTTCATTTCAGATACTCCCTTTGTCCAGCTCAATTAGCACACTTACTAATTGACACTATTATATATCAAACATTAACCACATATTTGAATAGATTTATAAGAAATAATATCATCATATGTGATGTTGTCGGATTCTTCGTAAAAATAGTTTATAAATATTAACTTTTTATTTGTTGTTATTATACATAGTTAAACATATTAATGTTTAAAACAAGTTTCTTGATAAGCGTGAAAAAGATACTGTGAAATTTGACTTGGAGTGGAATGAGTAAGTTCCATAGCAAATGGCTAAAGAGAAAAGAAGATTCAAACAATAAAAATAAGGGAAAAGTGCAAAAATGACCCTATAAGACTGAGAAAGAGCAGGAATGACCTTGTAAATTCTGAAAGAGCAGAAGTAACCCTAATTTTTTGTTAAAAGTATAGTTTTACCCAATTTACACTATTCAGACATTGACCTAAAGTGAAAAGACAAAAATACCCCAAAACTTAAAACTAAATATATAATGATCATTATACCCCCTTAAAATGTGCAATTTTACCCAATTCTTCTCCAACTTCACACTCTAAACCTTTTCAAACACCTCAAACCTAAACCTAAACCGCCGCCGAGAGCTGATTCAAATAAAAATATCTCACCTCTGGGCCACTCGATTTCACCCCTGCCTCTAAACAATCGAAATTCTCCCCTTTCCCTTTCCCACCTTCGCCTCCAAACAATTTAAGCTCTCCCCTTTCCCACAATCGAACTGCCCAAAGCTGTCATTGTCGTCTCCAAACAATCGAAGCTCTCCCCTTTCCTTTTTTCGAACCTGTCTCCGCCGTCATTGACTCACATTAGGCACCAAATAATAATCGAAGCTTTCCCATTTCCCTTTCCCGGACCTGCCTCTAAATAATTGACTCACTCAAGACACCATTTACTCTATCGCCGCTAGTGGTTGTGCCAAAAACGCTGAGAAAATCCACTTCTAGGTTCGGATTTCACCCGACCACCTATTTGCTTTGTCGTCACTAGTGATGGTAACAGAAACACAAAGAGAATCCTTCGCTGGCAAAGTATATCGCCACCGGCAGATGGGTGGTGAAAGGATTGAGGGTTGTTGCGCAGATGAGACTAGGGCGGATGGTGGTGGTTGGGGCGGGTGGTGATGGGGACGGGGGGTGGTGGGTAAGAGCGGTGGGGGGGGGTGGGGGGGGGGGTGGGGGGGGGGGGTGTGGGGCGGGGGGGGTGGTGGGTAAGAGCTGTGGTGGGTGGTTGTTGGGTGATTGATGGAGGGGATGATGGGTGGTTGTCGGGAAGAATAAAAGGAGGAATTATGAAGCGGAAGGAAGAAGAAATGGGAAAAAGAGGGCTAAAGGGAATATGATTGTCTTTTCTTATTTTATTTTATTTTTGAATTTTTTATTCAGGGGTATAATAGTCATTTCACCTATTTCCGGCCAATTTGGCTGTTGAAATTTTGGTCAATGAAATTCAGGGTTATTTTTGCATTTTCAGATTTTACAAGGTTATTTCTGCACTTTCGACCAAAATATAGGGTTTAAAATGCAATTTTCTCTAAAAACAAACTACTCACTCAGTTTTAGCCAAATCTGCACATAATATTTTTTTAGTCAAATATGTCGAACTTTGACCACATATTTGAATAAGTATATGAACAATAATTTATCGTATGAGATATGGTTAGATTCGTCATAATTTTTACTTTCTAAATATCAACTTCTTAAGTGTCGTTATTATACATAGTTGTACATATTTATAGTTAAACGTGTTTATTGATGATCGTGGGACCCGAGGAATACTTGAGTTATGTCCGGAAAATAAAGAAGTTTCCCCAACACCATGTTTGAAACCTCAGCTCGAGAAAATGCCAGCACTTCATCCAAAACATGCATGTCCAACACCTGTACACTACACCAGTTGCTTTTCTCCTCATCACTCTACAAAAACCCGCCACGTCTCATTTCCACCGCTCAGCTTTATTCCAAACATCCACAGGAACAGGGGCGCAACCAGGGGTCAAGGGAGTGTTGGTGCCACCCCTAGGATTCGGTGGCCCAAAATTTAGGTCTAGGGCCCACCAGAAACCATGGATTCCGCCCCCTTCAAAAATTTGCAGAGGGCTCCAGCCTTCGGCGATCGGCGGGCTGCTGCCGAGGAAGAAGACCTGTCCATTTTTTATAATTTTTTTGTTTCTTCACTTATCAAAACGACGTTGTTTTGATAAGTGAAACGACATCATTTTACTTGCGTGAAGGGAAAAAACACCGGTTGGGCCGAAACCCAATCGGCCCAAGAAGAGAATTGAAACCCTAAAAACTAAACTTGAAACCCCAAGAATCAGTGGCATAATTTATTTTCTCCTCAGTTCGCACATGCCCACCCCAGCCATCCGCCACTAATTGCTCTGCGCCGCTCGTTCATCCGTCGACCGACGCGCTCTGCCCGTTCATCCACCGCGCCCCTACGGTACGTCTTCCACGCCAAGCTTAACAGTTAACACGGTATGCGATTCATCTGAATGCGAGATCAAGATTTGTCCGAGCCATTATTAAGAGCATTTTTGTCATAGTTCTTGTGTTGTATAAATTGAATTAAATGAAATAGCATATGTTTGAAATTTGAATTGTGATTAGAAATTTAGAATAACATATTTAGAATTGGATTGAAACTTGAATTGTGATTTGAAATTTAGAATTGCATATTCAGACAATATTGAATCTTTTTAAGGGAATTGATGTGATTCGGAATTAGTTTGATTGAGATATGACTGAAAGATTATTGCCCTTTTGGGAAAATCTATAGGAAAATTTGTTCCTTGTTGGTAGGAATTTCTTGTTTAGTTTGATGTTGTTAACACACTACTCTGTTTGTCTGAATTTTGGTTCCAGAATTGAATTCATATGATGCATTGGGCAAATGGTACTAGAATGTTTTTGAAAGAGTTATGGGAAAGAGTCAGATATGTATTTATCCTCACTTGTAAAAATTTTATTATTATGAAATCATTGTTTTTTAAAATTTTGTTGTATTAAGCGTTCAAAAAAAATTACTCTCATTTTCATCCCCTTGCATGAGATCTTGGTTCCGCCACTATGTCTGCTCGGATCCGTACCATTAAAACATGGTTATTCAGTTTCACATAAACACTTCCGTTTCTATGTAATTTTTGTACATTTTAACACAATAATTATAAAGATTCCGCCCTCTCAAAATTACTAAGTTTAAAGATGGTACAACTATACACATACGTCACTGCTGAAGATAGTACAACTATACACATGCGTCACTGCTTGGTACCAGAATCAATGCAAATCAATGCTCCAAATCAAAATCCAAATCCCTGCTTAATTAGTATCCAGAGTAAAATCCCCGCTGAGTAATCAAACGCTTTTGATTCAGCAAACCAAGATGGAATTCCAACATACATGAGTAATTAGACGCTTAAACAGCAAAGCTAATGTCAGAACTAGCTAGCAAAGAAATTGTCACTATGACAAGAGTAGAGAAAGAATACCTTTCATTTCTCCCTTGGGATTCACAATAACTCCAGCATTATCTATAAAGGAACAAACATGAAAACAATCAGCAAGAGAACAGAAGAAATCTCCACAGAGATATTCCAAAACATAGGCTATGACAATTATATTATATATATATATACACACACCACACCTAATGTTCGACATATGCTGTACCATCAGAGATAACATACACTAGAGAACAAATAATTTGACTAATAATATTCATACAAAAAGCAAACCACGAAATACTAGCCCTAAGACAACACAGCATGCAGTTTAAACACAATTATCTGCTAAACAAAACACAACGATCACTAGAGCAGAAGATTACAGAGGAAGCATCAATCTCTTCTGCTGCTTTGTCCATTAACTCAAGCTAGGCCTATTAGATGCAAAAGGGGGCATCATAATTACAGTGGCGCTAACTGGATTCTCCGGCCACATGTAGAAACAACGGCATCAACGGTGGCGGAACCCTACACCGGCGGCGGAAAAAAGCAGGCTCTTTCTTCGGTGGCGGAACCCTCCCACTCGGCGGCGTGAACGCGTAGGCCACCGTCCCTAGAACCCCATCGAACGCCTCCTCGTCGCCGTGGTTGTGCAATGGTGGAGGGCGGTGTTGGAGGGCCGATGGTGTGAGGGTGATGACGGAGGCCGGTGGTGAAGGGCGGCGTGAAGGTGGGAGGAGGGATGAGGGTGAGGGTTGAACAATATGATTGACACCATACACTAATTGGAAATTATATTATAAATGTTAATAAATATTAAAAATAAATATTTTTGATGACTACTATTTATAATATAATATTATAAATATAACATTTATACCGAGTATTGGTTTTTAAAGGCTTAAAAATGAAGGAAGATACATATTTTTAATAAGAAAAAGGTCCTAAATATCATATATTCAGGTCCAAGTTATGTCATTTTTTGAGCGGGTGAGAAAATTCTAAGTATGGAACCCAATTTAGTTATTAGTGTTTCTATATAGAACAGATAAAGGTTGATCGTTTATTACTTAAAGTGAACTTTTTTCTTAGTGTTTATATATATATATATATATATATATATATGTATGTATGTATGTCAAGTAATAGTACCCGTTGAGTAGTTAAAGTCAAACTATTTTTACTCGTTTTTATATATACTAAGTCAAGTAAGTGTTGACTAATGATTAATTGAAATCAACCTAGTTACTAGGGTTTAAATATAGAAAGTCAAGTAGGAGTTTACCGTTGATTAGTTAAAATCAACTTAGTCGATGGTTTCAAAAAATCAGTGCTACATGGGGGTCTTTGTGGCAGTGAAAGTCAATCTCGTTCTTGTGGCCGATCGATGATAAATTTCTATTACAAATTTGAAAAATAAAACGGGGGTGTATAGGGAAGTATCACATTCAAGCAGATTTCAATTTTAGATTACGAGTAAAGTTTTTAATTTTTTCACTTAGTTCCCTCCAAGAAATTTGGAATTGTCGAATCACGAAATTGGTGATACCAAAATTCAATTGAATAATATACGATTGCCACTTTGCGATTTGGGCATGTATAGGTGAAGGAAGGGCCTCGAAAGTCAACATTGATTACTTGTATACAATTTTGAAAAATTACATACTGGCCCAAAATTGTTTTTCCCCATTATCCATTGCTCCAAACTACATGATATTTGTTATTCTTACCCCAATATAAAAATAATAAATATTATTATTTTTTGGTGAATTGTTGGAAAGCACTAGCAGATGTTCTTGAGTAATTTAGGGTTGATTAAATAGAAGTAAGAAAGAGAAATTGGAAAGGATTACTGATTTGTTCTTGTGCCCGATCAATTATAAATATTTCGTTACAGATTTGAAAAATAAAATGGGGGTGTATAGGGAAGCACTACGTTCGAGCGGATTTTAATTTGGAGTTATGAGTAAAGTTTTTACCTTTGGCATTTAGGTCCCTCCAAGAAATTTGGAATTATCGAATCACGAAATTGGCAACACCAAAATTCAATTGAATAATATACTATTGTGACTTTACGATTTGGTCATGTATTGGTGAATGGAAAGGCCTCGAAAGTCAACATTGATTGCTTGTGCACAATTTTAGAAAATTATACTGTGACCCAAAATTGTGTTTCCCTATTACCCATTGCTCCAAACTACATGAATTTTTTTATTCTTACCTCAATATAAAAATAATAAATATTTTTTTTTGATGAATTGTTGGAAAGCACTAGTAGGTGTTCTAGAGTGACTTAGAGTTAATTACATAGAAGTAAGAAAGAGAAATTTGAAAGAATTATGGATTTGTTCTTGTGCCCAATCGATGATAAATATTCCGTTATGAATTTGGAAAATAAAATGGGGGTGTATAAGGAAGAACCATGTTCGAGCAGACTTTAATTTAGAGTTACGAGTAAAGTTTTTACTTTTTGCACTTAGATCCCTCCTAGAAATTTGGAATTGTCAAATCATGAAATTTGCAACACCAAGATTCAATTGAATAATATATGATTGCGACTTTAAGATTTAGTCATGTATGTGTGAATGGAAAGGTCTCGAAAGTCAACATTGATTACTTATACACAATTTTGGAAAATTACACTATGGCCCAAATATTGTGTTTCCCCATTATCTATTGCTCCAAAATACATGATTTTTGTTATCCAAACATTTATATACATATTTATATTAGGTCAATAAAGATCGATCGTGGATTATTTAACCTAATTATAGTTAAAGTCAACAAAAGAAATGAACGATTTTGAAAGTTAAGAAAAAAATAATTTAACTTAGAGCGGTTGCGTGCAGTTGTGCCAATCTCATGATATTCTTGGCAAAAGAAATTAAAATTTTGCCAAATTTTTTGAATTTTTTCCAGGAAGATTGAATTTTTAAAATATTTAACATTGGTTTTGGCACCGGTCTTTAGAAAACCGGTGATAACTATTTTTATAACTTCATGGTTAACCGTTAATTAGTTAAAGTCAAATATTTTTATTTTTATTTATATATGCTAAATCAATTAAAGATTGGACGTTAATAAGTTAACGTCAAGCATTTTTATTCTTATTTTTATATATTAGATCAGTAAAAGTTGATCACTAATTAATTTAAATCAAATTAGTTATAAGTTAAAGTAAACAAAAGAAGTGAACGATTTTGAAAGTAAAGAAAAAATATAATTTAGGTTAGAGCAGCTGCGCCCATCTCATGATTTTTTTTGCGTAATTTTTTTAAAATTTTTTTGGCGATTTTTTTTAATTTTTGGCGGGAAAATTGAATTTAAAAATTTTAACCCCAATTTTTTTTAATTAACACCGATTTTTTTGAAAAGCGGGGTTAAATTAGCACCGATTTTTAAAATTAATACCGATTTTTGGAAAATCAGTGTTACATTAGCGTCAATTAGATGCTTTACAGGCTGATCAGGTATGACTAGTAATGTGTTACATTAATTGTGAGAATTGCGGTTAGTTTGGGTTTCATATGACTTTTATAATTGTCATTAACAAGTATAGGTGGATTGGATGTCGTATGTAAATGACGTTGCCGGGGACGGTAAAAGGGTGACTCATTGTTGCGGCGTGATTCGTTACCTCAATGTGATGGAGGCGTATATGCCCGATTGAGTGGTGATCCAGCTGGGTTTTGTGCAGGGAATTCCTTCCTACCTGAGGATTGAGCCTGAACCTTTCTCCAGGCCTGCTGAACCCAGCGGATATTCAGTGACCTACTTAGGAGGATGCAGTTGTCTTTATGGGACTGTTAGGTGACATGGCACCGCGGTCATCTAGGCGAGTTTTGTACTGCCACCAGTCCATCTGAATGCACTATGGACTACGAGTACTGATTTACGACTCATTCTCACCCCCCTGGTAGTAAATCAAGAACGTGAAGGTAGAAGAAGTGGATCTGCCTCGAGAGATCTCGATTTACTAGTATGTTTTGTCTGTAACTGATTGCTTTCGTACTTTTAAATGTAACTTCTTGGTACAAAAAATAAGTGTTTCCTTTTGAGCAGTTGTTGGACGATATGATGAGCAACTTTGATGCGTTTGAGCTTGTAGACGGTTGTGGAATACCTATGGTTCGCATGCAAGAGTTGGTGGATACCATTATTATAACTCGTCACGCTGAATACCGTAGACGCCGCGGAGGTGAACACATTCCCTAGGAGACTGTCTCATTTATGTACCTGAATGGATTTGTTCATCGTTAACCGATCACGTTGTTCTTTTTAATGTTTACTTGCTTTGACGTAACTGATGTTGTATGGACTGTTTGCCTATTCTAATTCATTTATGTATCACGTACCCTTCCATTTCTGTACCACGTACTGTTCGAAACATTGTATTGTATTATTCGAGAAACAATTGCATCACAAACATATTGTAAGAGAAGCAGGTCAACGTAATAAATTTGTTCAATGATTTAAAAATGCCTAACATCCGCTTATTTACGATACTTGGTAAGCTTTGTTCCACGCTGCCATCCTCCCACGGAAGGGTAATTCCCAGCCGATAACATCCAATCTTCTGCAAACCAGCCACTGATATGCCTAGGAGCTGTCTCGACATCCGTCAATTCTCTAATCATTTCTTTAGCTTCCACATGGAGCCTGCTGCTCTGTCTATTCCCCTGAGTAACCATTCTCACCAGGAACCGCTCCAGCTGAGTACTCGCTATCCTAAAATAACATTACATCCAAACTCATTATTTTCGTGCTTAACAATATTATCATGAAATAATTAATGTTATCACGCTTCATTATAACAACCAAACACAAATAAACCTTACTTTCCTTCGATACTACATGATATCCAATATTTAATGAAATTCACGTGTGCGGGTTCTTAAAAATGACAACAAACGCCTACACAAATTAGGATATATAATCTAATAAAAC
>JAULKM010099811.1:0-10735 GCA_032355605.1 Rubia tinctorum
AAGGAGTTGGTCCCAAGTAAAAAACTGGTCAAGTGGCTACGGAAAAGACTTGATGGGATGTGACCCACACAATGACCAAACACATATAGCAGAGGGAATCAGAAAAAAAAAGATATGTTCACTTGTACCATCTTCCGAAACACGCTACCAAGACCCTATAGTAACTCTAGAACTAATTTGATCTTCGAAGTGGGTATGGCTCAGGACTAGCCTGTCTAAGGGTCTGACCCAGTTGTCTTATAGTTTTAAAGCGGGCTTAGAAACTGACCAATGATCAAGTAGCCCATTCAAATTTTGGACTTAACATTATACATATATGATTATTTTATGATCTATTTCAAGTTAAATATTTCATTTTTGTTCGGTCCCCTGAGTTATTTATTCAGTCGCTGTATGAGGATGTCGAGATAAACCAAGGAAAATATGCAAATATAACCCTATATAATCAAGAAAATGTAAATATAGCCCTGAGATATTTTTTATTGCAAAAATAACCCTAACTACTTTACATAAGTGCAAATATAACCCTTAATACTATATTCTGGCATTGACCGGCAAAAATGACCAAAATGCCCTTTCATCTTAAAGCAAAAATTTGAAAGACAAAAATGTCCCCCGCCCACCACCCCTGCCGCTGAACACCACCACCGGACCACCTCTCTACTACTTTTCCACTTCCAGCCCGATCACCAAACAAAAGTAAATACACCAATTAAGAAATCAATCAATCTAAAAGACCATCAAGCGGTGGCACTTTTAGCCTCTCACAAACGACCATCAAGAAATCAATCCATCTTCTCTAGATGGTCTTCAATGGTGCGATGCTGGTTTCCGCCGCTAAGACCTCTGCAGAGGCGTGGCAGTACCTTGCCAGCTATGGTGAGGATTATAGGATCAATGACGAGCAAGTGGTGAATCTCGCCCTCTGCTTCCCGCTCCATGAGCTCTACCGCCTCCGCCCTCCCACCACCCCACCCCTCCAGCGCCACCACGCCTCCTCCTCCACCCCCGCAGCCACCGTCGTTACTGCCCCATCTCTGCTACCACTTCTTCCGGGGCCCCCGACCCCCTAACCTGCCTCCCATCAGCCCCGCCATCACATCACCATCTCCCGCCACCCATCAGACACACCACCACACCACACCATACCAGACCCTCCCCCGCTGCCTCCCTCCACTGCTAAGGTTCTGCATCCCCACGCCACTCCAACCCACGACTCATCAGCCTCGTCACCCGTCAGCTCTGCCCTGCCTCCACCACCCTTCAGTCGCCCTGACCCTCTTCGAGCAACCAGGAGAGGCTGAAGCCCCAGGACGATGCTCTAAAGCTTAAATCTGCCTGTGGAAAAAGAGATGGAGCAGCGGGGTGGTGATTTGCTCTAAACCCTAAATCGATGCTCTTACCCGGTGGGGTGGCAATTAGCTCTCCGGCATTTGGAAGAAGAGAGTAAGGAAGCAGAGATGGAGATTAGGGTGGTCGTGGAAGAGAATGGTTTGATTTTTCTATTTTTCAGATAAGGGGTAAATTTGTCTTTTTAATATAATCTGGTCTCAAACTGTCGGAAAAGGTTATATTTGCACATATACTATCTAGGGTTACATTTAAACTTTCAATTATCACAGAGTTATATAAACACCTTCGTGATATATGCAATTCACTCTAAACCAAATAATAATAATAATTCATTAATTAAAAATATGAAAAGCCGTACCACTTATTTTGATGATCGTACATATATATAGAAGACACAACTCGTAACATGATAATAATCAGTTGGCCAACAAGAGATCAGATCTCAAACTCGAAGAAGATGACAAGTTAAATGAAGAAACCATAATGACTCATATAATGTAAACAGACTGTCCAATTACTTAAAGTTAACACTTGGGGAAGGGAAGAGCACAAGCTTGGGCAACTTTCTTCGTACTTGGGGAGTTGACATACTTTCCATATGTAGGGTTCTTGGCAAACTGGCAAAGGCAGGGCTTCTGCTGTTTGAGCTTACTGCAGCACATTGGTGAGGGTTTGGCGGAAGACGAGATCGCCGCGGCACAGGAATTGAGCTCCTTTACGTTGCATGTTACAGATTCAGAGACATTGACTGCATAAGCCATTAAAAGCACCATTGTCACTGCCCAGAATGCAAGATTGTTTTCCTTCATTCTTTCGCAGGTATATTAGGTCAAGAGAAGAGTGTACAGGTCAGTTTTAGTATTGTTTGGCTTGCTCATTTCAGTCTTGGTCTAAACCTGGATTTATAGGATAATGAATAACCATGCTCGGTAAAAGGATGAGTGAGAACGACGGTGCTTTAATGAATGGCCTTAATTTCTTAGTATTTCTTGCTTTTGTTATTGACTGCCGAAGGTCGGAAGATGGCGACGCCGAAAATTCGGCAGGGGCATGGGGAATTACTGCTGACGGCGCCCATTTTAAAAGCAATAAACTTTTGTTACTAGCTATCACAAACTACAAAATGGGCAGCACAGTTTGTTGGCGCAAAGATGTAAAATTTTATTATGATAAAATGGTAAAATCACACTTGAATGATTGGGTTAAAATTTTCTTGGATATCCATAAAAGTAGTGATAAATAAGAAAAAAATATTGTGAAAAGACACAACACTTCATTATTCTAAAAATCATGTAATTATTAGAATTATTACGAACAAATTTTGAACCAATACAAGTTTTCCTCATTTTAGGACAAATCATGTAAGTTAGTATCGGTAAAATTAATAATGAAAGTGCTAAATTCTGCCCAGCCTAGAAAAAGATTAGAGGTGATAATGGAACAGTTTCAGAAGTTTTTGATTTTAGCTTCACCACCACTCGCCGAGTCGTCGGAAACTGGAACAGAGTCGCCGTAAAAATGTTGTAGGAGAGAGTAGAAGACTAAGAAGAGACATTTGAAATATGACCTAATTAATTTATGAAAATAGATGAATTTGTTTGGCCTATTTTAAAAATTAAAAAGCCTGATGTGATCTATTCTTAATTAACTCTATTACTAAGTATAAAATCCAATCATATATATTTTCCCCCAAATTCTACTTTCCCAAATCAGATTTCAACTTCCAATGGGTTTCCACTTTCAAGTTCCACGGGCACGACGACACCAACTCTGTTGCACAGTGGAGCCTCGGAGAACTGTCGGACGGCGGTGGCACGACAGAGGATAGGGATGGAATCGCAGTGAGTACTCATTACTCATCATTTTTGTGATTTTTCTTTAAACTATAAGGCCAAAAGTGATCTTAAGGATGGAATTTTTGTGTGTTCTTACTGTGGGTTGATTTGATTAAGTGCTGATTTTTATAATCTGGAAGTTCAGAGCAGCATGACTAAGTTCTTTCTTAATTTTTTTGTTTGATTTAGGATTTTAGGGTTATTTATAAATTTACAAAGTTGATATTTGTCTGTTAAAACTGAAAATAGTTTATGATATTGGTTTCTTTGAGTGTTTTGTTAATGTATTTGTTTTTATTCCTTTGCTAGATTATGGATAAATTTTTAATCCGAAAATATTCTAAGAAGAAAGATGAAGAAATTAGCAGAACTATGCATTCTCGTGTGGTGGTTAATTTGGATGATGTTATCAGCGATCCTAGAATGTGTTGACCTATTATTGAATTTGATGCCAACATTAGAGATCAAATTCGGAGGGAGTATTTATTGAGAGGGCCTTGTCGAGCCACAAGTCATAATTATCCACGGAGACAATTTGGTAGGGATAAAAAATGTTTTCAAACTTCTTGGTTTGACAAGTATAATTGGTTGGAATGTATTATTTCAAAAGGATGCCGACATATTGTTTTGGTGTTATCTTTTTAGGATTTCGGGTGTTCGAGTTGGAGATGAAACATTCACTTAGTTTGGGATGACCAATTGGAAAAAAAACTATTGAAATATTTAATACACATGTTGGTGGTGTGGGCAGTGCTCACAATGATGCTACTGTACAAGTTCAGACTTTTCAATATCAAAGACAAAGTGTACAACACTTGGTACTAGCACATTCAAGTGAGACAGAGCTTGCTTATCTTACTCGATTAACTGCAGCTCTAGATGTGACAAGGTATCTTTTGAAGCAAGGTTTGTATTTTCGTGGTCATGATGAGTCATGTGATTCTCTAAGTAAGGGCAATTATCTTGGGTTCCTTAAGTGGTATACTAGATGAAATAAGGACATTTCTAAGACAATGAATGAGAAGTTTATGCAAATAGACAAATGACATCTCGAAAAGTTCAAAATAAACTTACAAGTTCTTGTGCCAGTGAGATCACAAAAGTCATTGTTGATGATATGGGGAATAAAGTATTTACTGTCATGGTAGATAACACTATCACAAGACTGACCCTCTAGCACCGATTTGTTGAAAGTTCTAGCAACGGTTTTTGGGGTCCAAACCGGTGCTTAAGTAGCCCGTAAAACATTTTCACCGGATTTTGAAAAATCGGTGCTAGATTTAGCACCAGTTTTTGGGTAGCACGGTTTTTGTAAAATCGTTGCAATATTGGCACCGGTTTTCATATATTAACACCGGAAAAAAACTAGTGTTAAATTTGTACCATCGGTTTTATATGGCATCAGTTTTTTATTTGCACCAGTTTTTTTTGAAAATCGCTGTTAACATTTTTCACCATTTTTTGATTTGGAATTGTAATTGGGCGCTGACCGCAACAGCTCTATTAGTTCCATTTGGCAAAAAAGGATTTGGAATTGGGAGCTGACCACAGCTGCGTGCAGTTGCTCTATTACTTTGATTTGGGATAAAAACCAGTAGAATAGGGTGCTGATCGCAGCTGCGCGTAACTGCTCTAATACTTCACTACAAATAGTCAAACAATCTAACAACATATATGGCCACATCTAGAAACATAAAAAAACATTTCCACTAAATGTATGATACAAATTAATAATCTGTGGGACGAAACATAACTATCCCAAATATAACTATCTATGCGACTAAACATAACTTTAGGTTAAACTAGCAATTAAATCATGTGGTATATACACATCAAATCACAAGGCTAATTCACACATCTATGGTCCTTAGAAATGGTCAGATGTACCCTATCATACCATACGGAAAATGTGTCATGTTTTGACTGTTAACATCACCCCTCCAAGCCTTGGATCCCGCTCCGCTAGTTAACATTAAATTATGTGGCATATACACATCAAATCACAAGGCTAATTCACACATCTATTATCCTTAGAAATGCTAATTTTGTTTCACATGTTACTTGACATGTACTCACCCCGACATATGCTACGGATTTGGGTAACTTTGCTAGGTCTCCCGTGCCTTCTGTGTGAACACTTGCATCCATCAAAATTAACAAGTTCTTGTACAAATCCTTCATTGCAGTGTGGACATAAAAGGTCACGATTACGGAGCTGAATTGATTGGCAGCACCGGTGGCACCAATGTGTATTTCCTACCCAATGTAAAAAATTAGTTTCCATTAAAACCAAGATATCCGAGTTCTTAAAAGTATAAAATGAACACCCAATGAAGAGCATGTCAGCCAACTAGAGTTATTAAACAAAAGACAACACACACTCCATACTAACCCACACCAGAGAGCAGGAATCACATGATGAACTCGAGACATAAAAAAGCCATCCCCAAAAAAGTTAAACATATAGATAACATAATGCTAAAAAAAGAAAAGAATAAAAGATGTACTTAAGCATTGTCAGACATTATCACACAGAAAAATAGATTCCAATTTTAAAACAAAATGCACGGATCAAATATAAGATACCAACTACTTGTTTCTGATAAAATAGCAACAGAAAAAATAATGAATAAATGCAAAGGGGAGTAAAAAAAACTCAAGAGTAATGACATTTCTATTGGAAGCAGAACTCTGTACTGCAAAGTGATGGATTTGTCTTGGTATACAACTCCGACTTTACAAAACTAATTAAGCAAGCCTGTAAGAAATTATTGTTTCATACTCATATAATTTGACAAGAGAATCTAAAGAAGCGAATCAAACTGATGCTACAATGTTAAACAAATACACATTTACCTTCTTCCTTGCAGCTGCAAGTTCTTTTTGATACCAACTGCAAGATATAGTAGAAAATTATTAATATCTTTGCATTGACAAAAGGTAATAATTTACAGTACTTCATAACAGAAAGACAGTATTCACCATCATTGTTTTCCAAATGGGTAGTATTCTTGAAACTTTCAACCGCAACATCAATGTCATTGAGTGCCACGTATGCCTAGAAAATTACCATTTACAATTTGGCTTCTAAACCAGATATCCAAGTCAAGTACAAAATGGTTCTCAGATAGGAAGTCAAGTACAAAATAGTTCTCAGATGTATACATAAAAACCACGTAGTGAATGAAAAAATAGAGATCATCCATTAGTCGATTGAAATACACATCAAAATCAAGTATGTAATGAACTAGCTACTGCACTTTGAGCAAAGATAACTACGATCACCAACCTGCCCTTGGCTATAGAAAGCCTTCACGTTATCCTCAGCATCTCAAATTGCAGATTCTGCATCATGCATGGCTCTTACAGGGTACAAAAATTTCCTTCAGCTTCTCTCAATTAAATGAAAACATTTGGTATTAACATAACTAATACTCTATAGTAGGGATGATCATGGGTCGGGTCTGGGTCGGGTCTTGGGTCCAAAATGGGTTTAAACGGGTTTAAACGGGTTTAACCAAGGAATTTTGGAAAACCAGAAATTATGTGATAAGAAGGCCGCATGAAAGAAAATAGAAATTATCAATGTGAATGTGAATTAACATGTCCTGACTTATATTTCCCTTGTTTCACCTCATGAACTGTTCTATTCAATATGATCATAAATTCTGCATTAACTTCTTGTTAACATACCAACACAGAGTAAAATGAACAATGATTTCTAAACTTTCCTATTCATTCAACCTTAACCACAATCTTTCTACCGAGGACTTCCAAACTTTGGGGGGGGGGGGAGGGGGGAATGTAGCAGAATTCAAGAAGTTAGGCCAAATAAATTATGAAGTTCAAATCAAAGCATTAAAAAGTCTTCTTGGATTTGGAAAATATAAATTACTGAAAACAACATAAACATTACAAAGAAATCTACTAAGGCTCTCAGGCTCTCGATGTTGAGATGCTCGAATCGGACTTCAATTGTAGGAATACTAATACCAACTCTGCAACGGAAGAAACTCATTCAGAAATGAAGAAGTAATTAATTTACCATGAATACAATAATCTTAGCCAAACAAAAGTTAATTATTGGTCAATTTGCTTCTTGAGCTGTAACAAGAACTTATCATTGTCTTCCTCGAAAATATTGATTAACTCTCCACGAGGTTCCGCGTGACTTGTGGCGCATAAGGAACCTTGTTTGATGTTGCAGGTGGCGTAGCTGAAACATCGGCTTGGACAACAATGACTCACGGCTAGTGGAGCAGAGAGAATAACAACGAGTCACGGTGGTAGAGAACCAAGGGGATTCACCCGCAGGCGTCTTGTTCTTACACACTAGAGCAGAATGGCCGTGTTGAGAGCAAACACCGCCATATAGCTGAAATGGCTCTTACTATGCTCTTTCATTCGCACCTACCATTGTCTTTTTGGGATGACGCTTTTGTGATGGCCGTTTATGTCATCAACCATATTCCTACTCCGGTTCTCGGTGGAGTTTCACCTTACAGTGTTCTGTTCGACCGGGCGCTCATTTACTCTAACTTCCATCTTTTTGGTTATAGAGTATATCCCATTGTTCGTTCTTATGCTGAGCATAAACTGTTATGTTGAAGTATTCCCTTTGTGCTTGTCAGCTAGAGCTCTCAATACAAGGGCTTTCGTTCTCTTGATTCTGCTTCTGGTCGAGTATACATCACTGGGCATACCCACTTTGATGAAACCTTCTATCCATATGCCACTCTGACTTCGAGCTCTAGCGCCTTTTCCTCTCTGGATGTTTCTTCTTTTATTGATTCGATTCTTTCTGATCTGGTGCCTAAGTCTCCCTCATTTTCTCCCTTGGCACCTTGTTCACTGTGCTCGACCAATTCATCTTTCTTTTATGGCTCATATTCTTGCTGCCTTAGCCTCTGCCTCGGCTATTGCTTTTCCTCTGGCACACTATGGGTCCTCTTCGATTTTCTCTCCTAATTATTCTCCTAGTCTGCCACCTTCTCAGACCCATCACATGACTACTTGTCCTAGTAATGGTTTGCAACGTCCTTGATACCTCTATGATTATGTCGTTACTGGTCTTATTGCAACAAGTCTTACCCACTTTGAGCCTCAAGATTATCGGGATACACTTCATGATCCTTAGTGGGTCACTGGAATAGATAATAAGATGTCCACTCTTTGGCAACAACATACTTGGGATTTAGTTCCTCGTGCATCTGATGTGAATGTTATCTACTCCAAGTGGGTCTTTTGGCTCAAATATCATCTTGATGGTACTGTTGGGCGGCACAAGGATCGACTTGTTGCTCAGGGATTTTCGCAGCTATAGAGTTTTGAATTGTATCACACTTGTAGTTCTGTTGTCAACTCTTCCACCATTTTTACAGTACATGCCATTACTACCATACGGAAATGGCCCTTGCACCTGTTAGATGTTAAGAATGCCTTCCTTAAATGTGTTCTTTATGCTCCAGTCTACATGGTGGAACTCGTCGGCTACAAGGATGTTACCCGGCCTGATTATGTGTGTTATCTGCGGAAAGCCATCTATGGGCTTAAGCAGACGCCAAGAGCTTGGTTTGAGCGTTTCAGTTCATTTCTTTACCAGCTTAGTTTTTTCAGTAGCTTCTTTGATACTTCTTTGTTTGTGTTTTCTTGAGGCACTGTTCTTCTCTACTTGTTGGTGTACATGGATGACATCATTCTTATTGGAAAGGATTCTACTTCCATTCGCCAGTTTATCTCTCACACTTATCAGGAGTTTATCGTTAAGGGTCTTGGCTCCCTCTACTAGTTCTCAGTCTCGAGATCTCTTTTTGCGCAAGGCAAAGTATGCTAGGGATATCCTTCATCGAGCTGGGATGTCTGATTATGTGCCGGTTTCTACACCTTTTGTACTTTCTTCTCAACTTCCTAGTAGTTCTAGTGAGCCTTTTGGCAACATCACCTTACATCGGTCATTGGTTGATGCTCTAAAGTATCTTACAATCACTCGATCTAATTTGGCTTTTACGGTGAACTCTGTTAGTCAGTTTCTCCAGGATCCTCGTGATGATCACTTTGCAGCTATCACAAGGATTCTTCGATATTTCAGCAACGCTCTTCATTTCAGATTGTTCTTCCATTCTTCTGCTTCCACGCACATGTTAGGATACTTAGATGTTGACTGGGCTTGTTGTCTTGAGACTTGGTTCTCGACCTATGGCTATGCTATTTTTCTTGGGGCAATCTCATTTCTTGGAGTTCCAAGATGCAGCCTACTATTCCCCACTCTAGTTCGTAGTCTGAGTATCATGCTTTGGCCAAACACTACGGTGGAGGTTGTTTGGCTCTCTCATTTGCTTCAAGATATGCATTTTTCACTTTCTGAGTCACCTATTTTGCTGTATAACAACAACAACGCTATTTTTCTTGCTATGAATCCGGTGGCTCACAAGCGAAGCAAATTCATATCGGCTATCACTTTGTTCAGGAGGTGGTTGCATCTGGGAAGCCGCGTATTAGTCATGTACCTATATCTCTTCAGGTTGTCGACATTTTCACTTACTCTTTCTTGTTCTTTGTTTGAGTTTATTAGGCCCAAGATTTGCGGTTCGGCTCACCCGATACTTCGCTTGGGGGGAAGGATGTTAGGATATATGAGATTGTTAGTTAGATATAATTGTGATATAATTATGATTTGATTAAATTTGATTATGATATATCTAGGTATGATGTATCCTTAGGGTTTGTAACCTCTATATGTATTTCTTGTAATACACATCTCTACCCAGTTAGAGTTTCCTTATTCACACTAGGACTGCATTTATTGTGTACTTAGTCACCGCGATCGTGCGGCCGTTGACCTTAGTAACGTCACAATTATTCATGATTTGTCCCTAATTACCATAAAATTTAATCACCTCATCTACATAAACATTATATTCCAAACATAGCAAATTATCTAGATGTTGAACTTTGAAAAGGTATAAAGAATAACGCAGGCTCAAATTATGATGCACGAATTACTTTATAATTTATAAACTTAAACTTCAAAAATTAAACATACCTCTCCTCCACTTTTTTATTCAAAAATCGTTCTGACTGCTATGGTCGATGGTTATGGTCACTCGCTGCTCTGGTATCTTCTTGGTATGTCTAGGCCTCAATATTATGGTCGAATTGGGAATTCAGGGAATAATTTGAAAGCTAGGGTTTGAGGGGGGAGTTCAAATTGGGATTTCTCATTTGTATCGATATGATGATTTGCAGATTGTTTTTTAATTATATATAACCAGGTTAAGAACTCAGAACTCATTCCTAGGGTTCATCCTTAAAAGCCGACTAAGCTTCCGAACTCAGAAGTGCTATCTGACGGGATAAAAAAACATTAAAGGTGGGTTTCAAACGGTATCAAATACCTTAAGAAAACCTGCTAGTTCCCCTCCCCCCCACCCCCCCCTTTCTCCCACACAATAACCTCTCCAACCCTCTTCTCCATTTCTCTTCATCTCCAATTCATCATTTCATCATATATCAATGGAAGGTGTGTATTGATGCTTACTACTCCTACC
>JAULKM010099812.1:0-10734 GCA_032355605.1 Rubia tinctorum
CTGCATAGGATAAGTAGGTTTCACCCTTTGAACTTTCCCTTGAGAGAGTACACTTAGCCCACTGGTTAGGAAGTAGATGCGATGTCCTTGAACTTCCCCTACCGCTTGTGTGATATAGATTATGCCTTCATCTCTGGATATTGTTTGAACTTGGATTTTATTTGTTATCTATCATAAATCACGGAGATTCATTTTTTTAAAAGAAAAACTCCCACTAAACCTTCCAGAAAATAGAAATGGTAGTATACAAATGATATAAGTTAGGGATATATATACCAATATAAACTTACATATTTACGTAAGTGCCAATATAATTCTCAGATAATTTTTAGTGCAAAAACAATCCTAACTAGTTAACATAAGTGCCAAATATAACTCTAAGCCACAATTTTTTGTGTTGACCAACATTGACCAATGTTGAACACACATAAAATGACTAAAATAAATTTTAAACTAAAACCTAAGAGGGTTGAGACAATTTTTCCCTCACCCCCTCCACAACCTACCACCCCCACATGAAAGTTCAGATTGGAAAAGAAAACATTATCGTCTCTTCCAAAGCAAGCATAATACCTTCTTCCACCACTTCTGTTTCGCTGCTGGACAGTCTCCATTGCTTCTCCGACCATGAAGACCACGAAGCCTCTGTATAAATTTTTGAGTAACTTCCACCACCGCCTCCTCCTCCACCACATACAGCTACAGCGCCTCCATTTCCACCTCCGCCTGGTGCTTCTCCTCTCGCTGTCCTTCTACTTCCTGTAATCCCACCCCAGCCATTCCTTCCTCCTTGATTTCCTCCAGCTAGCCCCCACCACCACGCCCATCCCCTCCAGCTAGCCCCCGTCACCACGCCTAATGCTTTCAGCCATCCCAACCTTCTCCACGGCGTCGGCGCTGCCTCCAGCCACCCCATCTCCTCCACCACCTGTAAAGAAGTCTCCACTGCCTGATAAGGACCACGACCAAGTGAGGTTATGGACCTGTATTAATTCGCACATGCAGATTTGAAACGGTAAGCATTGATACTGTATTTATGGGACAATGGCAAGATATACGAATAAATATACGTTACTAGGAATATACAGTATAAATACTAGGTATTTATTCATTTTCTGATTCATTCACTCCTATACGGTATTTGGGATCTTTGTTAACTTAAGCTTCGGAGAGTTTAACACTGAGATTCCCCCAGGGTTTACAGGTTAAGAACTAGAAGCTTGGGCGGTTTGTCCATTTGGTTCACGGACGCATCAATTAGCACACTCAGTGGGACCGATTGGGTCAAATTCGAGTTCTTTGGTTTATGTCCACGGTTACTCGAATGAGAGAGAGATTGAGATTGAAATGAGCAGGAGCCGGTGAAAAATTACTGTCGAGAAGGAGTGATATGGCGAATCCTCAAGAATCGTAGAGTTTCGATCCTGGTGAGGTTCGATCACCCGCGGTTGAGCCGGGAGCGATGCATGTATCGACTGTTGAACATGGAAGGATAAAAGTTTCGAGTGGACCTGATCCACAATTTTTTTCGAACAGATTTGGCTGAACCGTCGAGACATTTGGAGGTTAATATGGAGCAAGGAGTTGGAAATGCTAGCACTGTCTAGAATGTGCTGGCTGGTTCACGTGATGATATGATAGAGATGGGTGGTTCACAGAAGTTTCTGGTGATTCCTATATGGTGTCTTTTGAACGAACCATCTAAGGGAATCAAACCCTGGGAGTGGTTAGATCACAGCAGAACTTGACGCATGTGGCACACGATCTGGTGGTGGCAGGATATCGAGTTACTCCTCCCCCGAGACCTATGAGTTCCGCGAGAGAGATGACACCTTCTATGCCAGTGGCCTTAATTTTATGGTTGGTATCTCAGCCCACGATAGCTTACCCCTACCTAGGATATGCATGAGAAACATTCTAGGCACGACCTTGACATTTTTTTGATTACTCACATGGGGTGATGTATTCGATGCCCCTATTAGCTCTGATAACCTCGACGGTCACAATCTTAGGAGCCGAGGAAGGATATGAGAAGGTGACCTCCTTGGGAGTTCACGGATATGGAAACATAACAGCTAGTCAAGGACCTTATAACCCTTATGGGCAATCTATCCAGAGGGTATACAACCTTGGGTGAACTCTGATTACTTGGGTACTCAACCCCTGTATCCAATGCAGTTTAGAGGAAATGAGTGTGGGATGAATTTAGTTAATGGGCAGCAAGGATTAACCGTGGATGCTGAAAACTCGTTGAAAAGGGAGTTAGACAAGTTATTTGGTTCGATGGGTCAAGCCGCTGGATCGCCATTTAGTTCGTTCATTACGGATATTCGATGGCCAGTGGATGTAAAGCCACATGAAGGACTTCCTACTTATAGTAGGGAGATGAATCCTCGAGATTTTATTTAGACGTTGTTAAGTCTGATGAACTTGAGAGATTTTGAGGAGAGGTTGACATGTAAGTTGGTTGGGAGCTACCTTCTAGGGAAGGCTCGGGAGTGGTTCAACAAGCTGCCTAGGGGCTCCCTAAATTCCTATAGGAACTTTAGTAGGGCTCTGTTAAGCCAATATCGCCAAAAGAATTTTTATACAAAGACCTTATTGGAGCTTTATTAGACAAAGCAGAAAGTGGGAGAAAACACGGAGGAATTCTACCATCGATAGCTGGATGAAATTTTTGGGGTGGTAGACAACGCAGAAACTGAAGTGATTCAAGAATATCTATTAGGGATGCAGGATTTGGAGTTGTGCAAAAAATAAAGTAGAAACACCCCTCAGACGTTGCAAAAGCTTCAAGAAGTAGAGGAGCAGTATTCGAGCGTAGACGAAGCCACGAAAAAAGAGAGTCTGGAAAAGAAGTCAGGAAAGGGAAGTGACCCTCGAGGGAAGAAACCGACAGAGAAAATATAGCCTATCATGTCGACATCTATGAGGAGATCTCCGGCGCAGATATAACAATACACAGGGGGATGGTTCGACCACCTCCACCTATGCAGAACACGCAGAATGCCGTGAAGGCAAGAAGGGCAACGCATTTATATTGCAATCATCATCAATACTATGGTCACGTCATAAATTATTGTGCTTAGTTGAGAATGGAGATTGAGAGGTGTGAAAGAGGGACAGTTCCAAAATGTTGGACCTCGTAATAATTATGCAGGACCCTCAAGGCCAAGGAATGACCGGAGGGAATGATAACTATATAGGACGGATAATAGAGGTAGAGGAGACAAGAGACCTTGATATTAGGGGATTCTAGGACAAAAATGAACATAGGAAAGACCACAGGAACAACCTGGGGGTAATCAGGAAAGCAGAAACGATGAAAATCTGCCAATTTGCAGGGTGATCAATACGATTAATGGAATTGTGGGAGAAAGGTTTTCAAATAATATCACGAAGGCGGATGCTAGAAAGGTTCCAGCATGGGAACCACGCCGTTAGAGGTTTCAGAAGGATGAAACTATGGCATTTTTTGAGGCGGATGCAGTTCTGGACCAAACTCCAAATGCGGATCCCATGGTGGTCTTGGAAGTGATCGGGAATTCCTTGGCAAAAAGAGTTTTCATTAATGATGGAAGTGTGTTGGAGGTAATGTTTTTCACTTGTTTTGATCAGCTAGATATATAACGAGGTAATTTGAAGAAGTCAGCTTCGCCCTTATCTGGTTTTACTGGAAATCCCATATTTCCTTTGGGGGAGATAACTTTATAGCTTTGAATATCTGATGGAGATAGAGGAGTAAAGATAGATTTCAATTTTTCATTCATTGATGCATACTTTCCCTATAATATTATTCTTGTAAAGCTATGGATGTGCCAAGCTCGGGCCTTTTGGTTGTCATATCACCTGATGATGAAATTTCCAACCGATAAGGGAGAAGCCTCTATTCAAGGAGATCATACTGTAGCTAGAAGTTGTAATCTTATAGTGGTGAGAGAAGCTAGGAAAAAAAGAGGCGTGGCTTCAGTGCAAGGGGAGGTTAGCTCAACCAACACAATAAAAATTTCTATGCAAGATCTTGGGACACTGGCTATAGGAAGGTTGATGCCTAAGAAAATAAGAGTGGAATTAAGTAATCTACTGGAAGAATACGGTGATGTCTTTTCAAGAAATACTTCCAACCTCACAGGAATGCCATCGAACTTAGCGGTGCACGAACTGAACATAGATTCGTCTATTAAGCCAGTTAAGCAGAAGAGAGGGGTCTTTTCTCCTGAGAGGGCCGAAGCAATTAAGTAAGAAGTTGGGAAGTTTTTAAGAGCCGACGTCATCGAGAAGGTGTTTTACCCTGAGTGGTTGGCCAATCCAGTCATGGTGCCGAAGCAAGGTGGTGCCTGGAGAATGTGCATATACTTTACTCATTTGAACAGGTGTTTCCCCAAGGATAGTTATCCCTTGCCGCTGATTGATAAGTTGGTAGAAGCTATCGCGGGATACCAGGTTTTGGCCTTCTTTAATGCACATAAAGGGTATCATCAGATGTTCATGGTAGAAAAAGAAAAGGAGAAGACATCGTTTATCACCGATGTAGACACTTATTGTTATAAGAAGATGTCGTTTGGACTTAAGAATGTTGGGGCTACTTATCAGCGATGGGTGGATAATATGTTTAAAGATTAGATCGGAAAGAATGTGGAGATTTATGTCGACGATATGGTTGTGAAGAGTAGAAGTTATGAGGAATTCTTGGTGGATTTTGAAGAAACTTTCAAGAAGCTTCGAGGGGAAATCTGAAGTTAAATTCGCTAAGTGTGTTATCGATGTAGGGGCTGGAATATTTCTGGGATTCATGGTATCTGAAAGGGGTATCGATATTAACCCAATGAAAGTCGAGGCTTTGATGAGAATGGGGAAGGGGGCAGAGAAACACCCCCACCTTTGTTGATGTGCTTGGAAGAGCCAAGAAGTTCGAGTGGACTGAGAAGTGCGAGGAAGCGTCTAAGCAGTTGAAGGAGCATTTGCGGGTCCTGCCCACCCTTATGAAACCTGAAAAATGTGAGACATTATTCTTGTACATTTCTTCCTTGCCCCTGGAAATCAGTGTAGTATTGGTGAAGGAGAAGAAATGGAAGCAACATTCCATTTACTATGTGAGTCGAGCCTTGCAAGGGCCGAAGACGAGGTATACAACTCTCGAGAGATTGAAACCTGTTTTAGTGCATGCAGTGCAGAGTTTGTGTTCTTACTTCCAGGGGAATACGATAGTATTGTTTACCAACTACCCAATCAATCAGATTTTGTTAAAACCAGAGGCTTCAGGGAGGATGATGAAATTGGAAATTGGAGTTAGAGGAATATGATATTCAATATCAGCCAAGAACTACCATTAAGAGTCAAAAGCTAGCAGATTTCATAGTGGGAACCTCGGAACCAATCCAACTAGAAGATAAGACTCGAGTGGAGGTTATTGAACAAAAATAAGTATGGAATTTTTATGTAGATGGTTTCTCGCATCTGGGAGGAAGCAAAGCTGGAGTACTACTCACTAGCCTTGATGGCAAGGATTACCCGTACGCATTTCACTTTTCAATTAAGGCCACGGATAATGAATCTGAGTATGAAGCTCTGATAACTGGTCTGCGATTGGCTAAAGAACTGAAGGTGAAGAACCTGGAAGTTTATAGCGATTCTCAAATAGTGATTTAGCAGGTAAATGAGGAGTATGTGTGTAGGGAACAAAAAATTTAGAAGTATTAGGAGATTGTAAAACATTTTTTTGAAAGATTTCAGGTCGTACCCTTTAATATAGGTACCGAGAGAAGAAAATTGTAAAGCATATGCTCCGAGTAAGCTTTCCTCCTCAGACTTGGGAACTTAGTCTCAAAGACAGCTGCTTATAGAAACCCAGAGCAGAAGAAGTTTCAAGGAACCGATGGTGATGTTCATCGAGAGGGAGAAAAACTGGATGATTGATATTGTAAGATACCTTCGATAAGGTGAACATTCATAGTTCATAGCCATTCGACAAATGGAGGATCAATCTGGTAGGACCTTTCCCGGAAGCCCCGGGCAAGTTCAACTATCTTACTGTGGCCGTTGATTATTTCACTAAGTGGGTCGAAGCTGAGCCTTTAACAAATATAAATGGGAAACCGGTCATTGCATTTTTGTTGGAAGAACATTGTTTTCCGCTTTGGGATCCCGAGTATAGTAATCACAAATAACGGCGGTTTACCATCCACAGGCCAACGGTCAGGTAGAAGTAACGAACTGGAAAATAGTAAATGGTATCAGATATAGACTCGAAGGGGATAAAGGGAATTGGATATGTGAAATACCCCGTGTTTTGTGGGAATACCAGACAACTGAATCTTCTGCCACCGGTGAAACACTGTATAACTTGGTGTATGGCTTGGAAGCGGTGATCCAACCAGAAATTGAAGTTCCAAGTTCGAGGTTGATGACAGCTTCATAAGAGATGGTTACTGAGAAGAATCGATGTCTAGACCTCGATATGGTGGAGGAAAAATGAAATTTGGCATCCCTGCACGAAGCTAGGGTACAAGAAAAGGTCAAGCGCTACTATGATAGAAGAGTTAAAAAAATTAGTGCTCAATCTAGGAGATCTGGTGATGAGGAAAAATGAGAAGAGCCTCCGTGAGCCCGAAGTAAAGTTAGCTGCCAACTGGGAAGGCTCCTATAGGGTGGTGGAAGCATATCCGGGAGGTAGCTATGTCCTCGAGTCTATGAATAGAGTGAGGATGCCCAGAAGATGGAACATCACCAATCTAAGGAAGTATTACCAGCTTTGAAAATAAGAGTGATATGCTAATAAGTTATGCTCTCAAGCACATGAGTGAAATGCTAACAAGCAACACTATAGAGAACATGTGTAATATGCTGATAAGATGAACCCTTTGTAATAATTCCAGCTCCTGAGGCTGATGATTGAGTGAAATGCTGATAAGCGACACTCTCGAGGACATGGATAATATGCTGATAAGCTGAACCCTTTGTTATAATTCCAGCTCTTAAGGCTGATGATTGAGTGAAATGCTGATAATCAACACTCTTAGTATAACATTACTCTCGTTTTTTGAGTGAAATGATTGACGGAGAAGGCTGATAAGCTACTCAATTTTATTTCAATTTTTTACAGTGCATTCGTCTAATGTTTTTGCTGATAAGAAAATTGATCTATTTTACATACAGGATCAATGGGCCAGGTAGTGAGCGTTTACAATGAATAAGTAGCATAATTTATGATAAGTATTCACAAATCTTACTAATCATACAACACTGATACATTTGATACATCGAATAAGACCTATCTCTTAACTTATTTTCCTAGGTTTCCCAACCTACCTTCAAGTTTTTCGAGTTTCTCCATCTTGAATCTGGCATCATGTTGAAGGTCTTTCATTCGTTCCTCCTCAGGGTACTCAGATGGGTCTAACTTGGGCTTTTGGCGAGAAGGCTTAGAAGGGCCATCCTCGCCTCTAACATATTTTGTAGGAGCTTGTTTGTTCTTATTGCTCGATGATTCACAATCCTTATTACTATTCTTGGATCCTAATTTCTTTGAAGCCGAGGATCTTTAATGACTCGAGGGGGGAGGATCGCGGATTTTCAACTCTCGAATCCACTCCAAGATGGCGTGGGAGGCTGCCTTCTGCATGTTAGTCCCTCGAGTGTCTACTTTGCGATCAACAAGCCAATGATGGGAATCCCTAAGTAAAATCTAGGAAAAAGGTTACTATCTATAAGTTTTGGGCAGATGACCCCGTGGTATAGTGACTGAGCTTGAAGGCTTACATCAAGGAGATTAACCTTCTCCTCCAATTCTTTGATTTTCAACCCAGAATACCTGATTTCCTCTAATAGTTGAGTATTCTCAGCAATGACCGAATCGATTACTGGAGGATCTTCTTCAGTAGATGTACCTTTCTGGTCTATAGCTTCTTCCAACCTATGAATCTCACTCATAGCCATCCTATGAAGCTTAACTATTACTTCAACTTGGAATTATATTTATACACTTCAGTCTGACTTAGGTTGAGACGAGCCTCGATAATTGGAAGTTTGTTTGCATCAGCCAGACATCTTTTTAGAGACCCAAATTGACTGTTGATGTGATGTACTGTCTCCTAATAATCCTTCTTGGTGGGATTGCAACTTTCGACAACCTCAAGGGGTAACACCTTGTCATGCTTTTTGAATTTGTAATTCTCTGGAAAAATTTTAAAGGAAGGGTGTTCACCCTTATGCCATAATTCTAAATCTTCTTTGAATCGATGATTTTCCTCACAAAGAGAATCCTTTTATAAGTTATACTTAGCAAGGTCTAACATTGACTTTATTATATGCTCGTTCAAGTATTCAAAAGTTCTTTGTAGATGCATTCCATTTGCCTTATATCAATGATTTACGCTACGAAAAAAAGAATTCAAAGAAATGAAAGAATCTGTGAGCAGAATGTCTTTTCCATTATAAAGGGAAAAAACTACACAAGGAGGCCAAAATAGGAAATTTTTACGCTTGATCCTCTACCCTATTAGCACCCTCCTCGGCTGTAGGTTGAATCTAGGCCTCTGTAGTTTTATCCTCCATTGTTGGTTGTTGAACCACACCAGCAGCCACCACCACAGAGGTAAGAGCTCAGAAGTCATTGCCTGTGTGGAAATGCCCACTAGCCTTTAGGAGGTTGAAGAAGGCAAAAATCATGCCTCCCTTGACCACTCCCTCCCATTTGGAGTCGAGACCCTCCATAAGCTCAGGCTGGATGAGAGATTCCACACACTTAGCATCTTCTTTGGACAGACACGAGGCTAGCCTTTGCTCCAATTCCCTCTCAGCCGGAAGGCTAGACTGGAGCTGCTTAGACATCTCAAGGAGCTTAACGAAGAATTAGAATAGCTCATTTATATTCAATAGTTGCTCTTGGAAGGCCTCGAGGAGAAGAGCTTGAGCCTTCAGGTCTTCAGCCACCTTTATTCTCTGTTCGAGAACTTGCTCCCTCAGGATGGCCTTCCGATTATCAACCTCGAGGTCAAGATTTTTCTTCTTCTCATCCTTGAGTTCCTTTTCTTAAGTGAATAATTTTCTTGAGCTTTATTTTGCATTAGGCTGTAATCGGAGCCCACCCCTTCTAAGAGGGAAGATAATTTTTGGGCTACCTCACCGATATGTCGAGACACCTGAAGCATAAAAGAATGATTAGAGAGGTTAGTGGCAAATATAAGAATAGTAGCATAACTAAAAGAAATATATATATATATAATTCATCAACCTCAGGGATCGAGCCAAAAGGCTCGAGAACCTTTCCATCAATGGCAGGAATACATGAGGAGGAAACGAGAGTATTTGATGATGGAGTCTGAGTGTTAGCCTCATGAGAAACAAGTGGAAGTTGTCTATATTTTGGCAGTGGTTCCTCCAGGAAGAACAAGTATTTTCGCCGCCCCTTTTTCCTTGATGGGTATTCCACCACCCACTATAGGAATGGTGGGTGTCGGATTCAAGGGGGTAGAGCCACTTTGGTTACCATCATTCTTGGAGGAAAGTAAAGCTGAACCAAGACCCACTGAGAAAAGAAGGAAAATAAGGTTAGAGATAAGAAGCAAAAGAATAAGAAGAAAAAGGGAAGTAATAGAATTTATTAACACCTTCGGAGATTTCCGAGGGTCTAAAATCACTAGGAGGGGTATCGAGAGGGGGCTCTTCAGAGGGGTCCTCAGAAATTCTTTTTCATTTTTTGCCTTTTTTGTCCTCGAGAGGGGAACTGGATTGTTTTCTACTTTTCTATAACTTTTGATACAGGAACTCCTCGTAAACTTTGGGTGACTAGATAAAACCGTTGATTTTCTTATCAAAATTAGAGAAATACTTATAATTCAAAGATGATGCTAAGAGGAGTCTCATATCGTCCTCGAGACTGCCAGAATAGGAATACTTCCCGCTCTTCGAGGAATCGACCTTGATGTCCGAGTTTCATTGAGGAACTTTGTATCTCGTGCAATCAAAAGTAATTCCTTTCCTTCGGCTCTTCCATTTACATGAGTGAGAAGGAATGATGAAGACCTTCTGCCTCTTCTCCCTTCCAGTGAGGGTAATGGTGTTCTCGACAGATTTACTACTATGAGATACACTGTATAGCGAGCGGAGCAACTTGTATTTTAACTTGATCCCAAACTCCTTACATCTCGTCAGAAACATCATGATGATAACTAGAACATTGGGATGCACTTGCGTCGGGCTAACTTGAAACTCCTTAAGGTGCTTGAAGAATAAGGGAGGAAACGTGAGGCCGAGTCCCGAGCGAAGGTGTTTTAAGTAGATGAGTGATCTACCCTCGGGAAGGCTATCATGAGATTCTCTTGCCTTCAAGAATAGGAAATATACATTCGGGGAAATATTTTGGCCTAAGGTGATAGAAAAGATATTCGAGATCGATCTTTATCCTCGAGAGAATGGGGGTTCGTTAGTAGATGTCTCCGCCTCCTCCTCGAGAGACGCTCCTTCCTCTTCTTCTTCTTCCCCACCTTCTTCTAGGTATTCCTTCTCTTCCCCATCTTCCTCAAGATATTCCTCCTCTTATCACCCATCTTCGAGGAATTCTTCTCCGACTCATTTTCCTTCCTCAAGAGGTGTAATTCTCTCCCTTTCTTCCTCATATGTTGGGGGGGAAACCCAACCTCTCCGGTGATAGGAGACCTCCTCACGAAGGGTTTTCCCAGGCCTGGAGGCCAAATGCTCGTGAATCCTGGAGGAGGTATGTCCTTAATAGGTCAA
>JAULKM010099813.1:0-10733 GCA_032355605.1 Rubia tinctorum
TCCTTCAATTTCATCCACTCATTCTACTTTTTACATTCTACATTCTACATTCAATTTCATCCACTCATTTTCTCCACCTAAATCCAAGCACCTAAACCTATGGTGCCACTTCTAGATAAATGGAGGGAGTGTTTTCTTTATAGCTCTAATGTATTAGATTTGTATTTGGTGATTTGATTTGAATTTAATGAAATATTTTCTGTTGAAATTCAAGTGATTTAATTTGTCTCTTGTAGTTGTTTTCCCAAATCGGCATGTGGATTGAGCTGTGTGAAATTTTGGTTTTACCGTTTATAGCTTAAATTATAAGATCTGTTTTCCAACATATTCTATTTAACCAAGTTTGTAAGACAAATAACACATGAGCATACACACAACTTGGTTACGCAATTCGATAAAATTCACCGACATCTGTGGAGTTTGACCCAATTCAAAACAAATCCCGTAATCATAAAGATATAGTACACTATACAACTATAATTATATTTTCTAATTACAAATGTGTGGATTTTGCAAGCTCTCCTTGCTATCAATCCGCCTTGATCAGACTCTCGCAGATCACGAAACTCGTTGACGCTGGATCTCCTCCTCTCCTGAAATTAACGGATACGATTCTGAACTTTGATTAACGGGTCACGGTATGTTGGAACATATGTATGCCGGCTCTTGCAAAAACTCTTTGAAAGATATAAAATTTGAGTGCAGATTTTTTCAATAACATTTGTGAGTAGTGCAGTGCAGTCCGAGGTCCACTATAAATAGTCCAATGAGCATATCAGAATCCTCCATTATTATCTCTATCATATTACTATTCCTTATCTTCTTCTAAAGCATATATGAAAATAAAAGGAATTTTCTTATCTCAAATATCTTATAATATTCTATAAATCCAATTCCACAATTGTATGGATTTTCCATAAACCCATATGCTTTATACACATCTGAATCAATATCGCCTAATTTCCATATTTCCATAAACCAATATCACACAATATTCTATCATCAATCAAATCATCAGCCTTCCGTATGTTCCAACATGGAACGTTTGTCTTTTTCAACATTAGTTCACAAATGCCAACATAATAATCAATGAAGTCCACGTGACTTTACAATCTCCCCCTTTGGTATTTTGTGGACCCAACTATTTTAGAATAACGAATCTTAAGAAAAACTTTCAATTTTCAAAGTCATCATAATTCTAGAAATCCCCTTATGTTGGAACATATATGAATGACCAAATCTAAATTAATAAGAACACCAAAAACCATAAATCCAAAAATAATTAATACCCAAAAGCCTCCAAAATATTCTCCCCCTAGGGCCATGAATATGGCAAAGTAAAAAAAACATGAAAAAAGAAAACAAAGTTCATGAAAAAATTCTGCTCCCCTGAGTTTTACCACTGACTATGTTGTAACATAGTCCTTCAGACATCAGTTCTGATCAAAAGTAGCAACTTATACTTCTAGATGAGCTTTCTCTCCTTCAATTTTGGCCTTCTCAACTTCTAGAGCTGCAATAAGAATGGTAATTGCTCTCAGCCTTTCATTCATAACCATCAACTTGAGTTGTTTCTCATCTCCAACAGAAGTAGAAGCTGCAGCCTTAGGGTTCCATTGAAAATCTTGAATCTGTCTCATCTCAAAAGTCTTCTTATTAGGCTTAAGGGGATCAATCGTCACAATCTCATATTCAAGAAAGCCCTTTGCTTTTGCATTCTTCAATAGTACAGTAATAAGACCTGGGTAAACTAAGACATGCTTGGCCTTGGGAGAGATAGCCTGTTTTACAATGCTCTGCGGAATGAGCTACCCCAGATTGACAGGTTTCTGTGTTCCAACACAGTACAACAATTTAACCATTTACCTAGTTGAAGTCGTGGTGTTGGTAGAAGGCATCCAGAAATTCACTGCAATATGATGAAGACCGAAAAACCTATAAGATAAGCTTGATGCTTGAGAATATCCGGTTGCAGGACATTCTATCTTAACACCACCTGAAACCTCAACCAATATCTGATCATTAATAACATCAATCTCCTCAGAAAAAATTCCACCAAACTCTGGTGTTTTCAGCCCTAGCAGTTTGTTAATCTTGGCAGCAAAAACATTAATTACCTTCCCTCGAATATATACTATATCATGCCAGGGAGAATACTCCTCTAAGTTCCCAGCCATCATATTAGAGTAAACCTCACAGACCAACTGCTTGTTATACTCATCATACAAAGTGACAACAATTTCAATTCCAAGAACTTTAATAAAATCAGAACAACCACTAGACCTATATGCCTCTAGATCAACTACTCTCTCAGGTATAATCTTCCTCTGAGAAAAAATCTCCCACATATCCTCACAATAATTATCATAAAACATATTAGAAACAACATCAATTACTGATGGAGGAGGAAGTGTGGGTTTCTTCTTCTTAGGAGAAGGTTCTGCCATCTTGTTTTTCTTGGCTGACTGAGATGACTCAGCTTCTGGCTCCTTCCTCTTTTCCTTCCTCAAATTATTTTGGATAAATTCATCTAATACCTAATCATTGAGATATTTCAAATTTGGTTCCTTTGTTGGAATATGCTCAGACTCCAGTGCAGTTTCCTCACACTGCTCAGTCTCCTGTGTTCCAACATATTCAGTTTCGTCTAATTCTTCAATATCAAATGTTGGAACATGCTCTTAACTCTAACCAGTTTCCATGTCACCTGTCTCATCTATCTCTATTTTGGGTTCATCTCTCCCTCTTTTCTCAGCCTCAGAGATCTCCACATCATCATAAGCAGAACCTCTATACCAGTCTTCCATGTTGCAATCCTGATCTCCATATTATCACCAGTAAAACCTAGTTCCTGTTCTTCAACTTCCATGTGCTCTGCTTCCTCCTGGTATGTTGGAACATACCCAACTTCTTCTTCTTTTTCTTCACTGTCCGACAACACAATCACCACATGCTTTATTACCCTGAGTTCCTTATCCCTTTGAGTAGCCACAGTATCAAAAGGAACCATTTTCATTTGATCAGAGGATCTGATCACCTTCAAACCTTCAGCTTCATTATCATCAATCTCCTCAATTTGAACATAACTTGGACAGGGGATATAAGAAAACACATGAAACATATCCTTTCCTCTATGCTCTCTGTATGCACCCCTCAGCAACCTAGGATTATAGTTTTCAATATCCTCTAATTTTCCTATGTTACCCATAAATATCTTCTCCATATCAACCTCAAAAAATTTCCCTTTCAGGCTTTCAAATTTTGTCAAATCTACGGCAACTCTATTAGCTTGCACCCACTCAAAAAATTCATCTATGGAGCCAAACATTCTTTCTTCCCAACAAATGTGAGTAGATTCAAGATTGGTTACCTTTTGATACGGATATTTACCTTTTCTTGGTGCATCATTCTTCTTCTCGGGTTTTTCCAGAGGTGAGTTGAGGAAGCCGCACATGCTCTTGAGTCTTGTTTCTGGCCATTGTAGCTATTTTTGGAAAATATCTTGACAGGGTTTTTGGTTCTGCAAGATGGTTTTCAAAGAACACTTCTAACTTTCAAAATTAAAAATTCGGTAGAGAAGATAAGTGTTTAGCTGAAAAAGAGGGAATGTGGAGGGATGGAGAGAGTTTGAACCAAAACTAACTTCTTCTCCTTTTTCACCTCTAAACTCGCGACAACTTTTTCCCTTTCCAAGACCATGATTATCATTCTTCCCTTGTCAAGTCATGTCACACCTCTTTGAACTTCCAACATATCTTCTCACTTTCTAACTCCTTCATTCTCCATTTTTTGTTTTTGTCTTTCTGATTGTTTTTGTTTTTCTGAATTTATTAACAAAAAAAAACATACCCAAAAAATATCAAACTGTACAGAGGAATTTTGAGATGAAAATACCTCATATTCGACACACACCCAAGTGTTGTCTGAGAAATTCAAAAGTTGCAGTGTCCAACGGTTTAGTGAATATATCTGCATATTGCCACATGTTGGAATATAGACCACTACAACCTTATTTCTTTCAACCAAATCTCTAATAAAATGGTGTCTGATGTCAATATGATTTGTTCGTGAGTGTTGAAACGGATTCTTAGGGATGTCAATTTCACTTTTGTTGTCACACAAAATCTTTAGAAGCCATTGTTGAATTCCATAGTCATTAAACATTTTTCTCGTCAATTATAATTGTGGAAACAACTCCCACCAACAAGATACTTAGCTTCAGCAGATTATAAGGAAATCAAATTTTGCTTCTTACTGTACCAAGATACCAGATTTGTGCCAATAAAGAAACAACCACTAGTAGTACTTTTGCGATCATTTGCATTACTAACCCAATCGAAATCACTATAACCAATAAGACATGAATCTCTATTCTTAGAGTACCAGATTCCATAATCAGAAGTCCCACTAATATATCAAATAACTCTCTTTATTGTAGTCAGATAAGATTCCTTCGAATCAGCCTTAAATCTTGCACAAACACCTACGCTAAAACATATATTTGGTCGGTTAGCAGTAAGATACAGAAGACTCCCAACCATACTTGTGTATAGTTTCTGATCAACTGAAATACTTCTCTCATCCTTCACCAATATTTCTGTAGTTGCCATTGGAGTTTGTACAGATCGAGCATTGCTTAGTCCGAATCCCTTCACCAGATTCAAGGTATACTTGCTTTGACTTATGAACAACCCATTCTTTTCTTGCTTAACCCGAAGTCCTAGAAAATATGTGATTTTTCCAACCGTACTCATCTCAAACTCGGTCTGCATAAGTGATACGAAATCTTGTACCATAAACAATGAAGAAGAACCAAACACAATATCATCCGCATAGATTTGAACAATAAAAAACTTTGTGGATTTATTAAGCACAAATAAAGTATGATCTACTCCCCCTCGAAGATAACCTTTCTTAAGAAGAAAGTTAGTCATTCGCTCATACTATGCTCTGGGTGTCTGTTTTAGACCATATAGTGCCTTCTTAAGTCTATATACGTGATGTGGATAGTGAGGATCTTCAAATCCTTTAGGGTGGTCCACATACACCTCCTCATTCACCACTTCATTCAAAAAAGCACCTTTCACATCCATTTGATATAATGTAAAGTTTATAGTACATGAAATAGCAATTAATATGCGTATAGATTCTAAACTGGCAACTGATGCAAATGTCCATCTACATCCAACTTGTTCTTAAAAATCCACTTTGTACCAATAACATCCACCCCTTTCGAACGAAGAGTAAGATACCATACATGACTGCATTCAAACTGCTCGAGCTCTTCTTGCATTACAGCAATCCAATATTCATCAAGTAGTACTTCATTGTAGTTTTTTTGGCTCAATCAGGGAGATGAAACATTGCAGTCCAGTTAGTTCTTTGTAGTTCACTCGAGGAATTGATTAGTTTTTTCTTGTGATCGGTTCTGGTACCTCTTGTTTTGGAACATATGGACTTGGTGTGGGGAGGATGTTCCAACATAATCTTCTTCTTTAGTTTCCGGCTGGCTTACTGATTGATCAGATGTTCCAACATGGTCTGGCTGCTCAGGTGAATTATTCTGTGTTGGAACATGATCCTCAAGTGGTTCATTTTCTTTTTCACTTGATCCTTGTTGGTTATCTGAATCATCCACACCTACATTTATCGACTCTATAAGAGAATGTGATCATAGATTGAAAACGCGATAAGCACGGCTATTCACAGAATACCCCAAAAATATCCCAACATCACTTCGATTGTCAAACTTTTCCAGTGGATCTCTATCTCTGAGAATATAACACTTGGTTCTAAACACATGAAAGAGGGATGTGCTTGGCTTCTGGCCCTTCCAAATCCCGTAAGATGTTTTGCTGGTGAAAGGATGAAGATATACACGGTTTATTGTATAGCAAGCTGTATTGACTGCTTCTGCCCACCATTTTTACTTTTTTTTTCAGCAAGCATGACTCGTGTCATCTCCTGAAGTGTTCTATTCTTCCTTTCTACAATGTCGTTCTGTTGTGGAGTGATTGGAGTCGACAATTCATGTTGAATACCAAGTTCATCACAGAAATCACTGAATTGAGAATTTTCAAATTCCCTACCATGATCATTTCTGATTCTAACAATCTTTTCTACAGAACTTCCTTTCCCTGTCTGAAACTTTATCACCAAACTTCTAAACACATCCACAATATCATATTTTACTTTAAGAAAAGCCACCCAAGTGTATCTACAAAAGTCATCAATGCATACAAAAATGTACTTCTTACCACTCACACTTGGTGTGTTGACTGGACCCATCAAATCCATATGAAGTAACTCAAGGTTCCTTGAGGTGGTAATATACTGTACCTAAGAGTGAGGATATCAAATTTGTTTACCTTGTTGACATGGTCCGTACACAATTCCACCTTTGCTTGTAAGTGTAGGAATACCTCGTACTGCCTTTGAATTGGAAATTTTCACCAAGGTTTTATAGTTGATATGACCAAGATTCCTATGCTATAAATTACCTTCATCTTGCTTTGAAAGTATACATATAACTTCTTGTTCTAAGAGGTAACAATTGTCTGACGATCGAATGCCAGAAAGTAGTTTATCTTCACTATTTCTTACAGCACATTTGTCTTTATGAAATTCAACTGTTAAATGATCATCACACAATTGACTAATACTCAACAAATTAGCCTTTAGATATTCAACCAGCAATACACTAGTGAACACAGGAAATCCTTCAATATGCATTTCACCTTTGCCGATTACACGACTCCTATTTCCATCTCCAGAAGTAACAAAACCACCATCATATGGTTTGATAATTTTCAGAAATTCTTGAGTTCCAGTCATATTCCGAGAGCATCCACTATCAAAGTACCGCGACTTTCTAGAATGTGCATAAGTGAAGTATGAGCAACAAAGCAATTTTTGGTGCGTTTAGTAATCCATACCTTTCTGATCATCGTTGATTGTTGGAACTTGTCTATGTTGGAACATGAAGACAATTGTCTCCCGTTCATAATATTTCTGAATAATCTGAGACATTGCTCCTCAATATGAGCTTGATACTTTCAATAGCTGCAGATGAGAGGTTTTCATTGTTGAATATGAATAACCTTTCTCTTTATCTCTTGAATCTCTACCTTGATATTGGTTGAATTGGTTGAAAAGTTGTCATAGCCAATTCATTGTCTATCTTCAAAGCTTTTTCCCATGGTCATGATGTCATCGAGCTTTGCCTTACTAGTGTTTAACTGGGTAATTGTTGCTTCTGCCATCTCTGCTCTCTCAATTGCAGAATGTAGACTAGATTTCAATTCCTCAATCTTATCCTTAAGTTCTCCAACTAGAACTAAAAGATCATTCTCTTACTCAGCCAGTTGCTTTTTCTCCATTTTTAGGGATTTGTTTTCATCAACAACCTTTAGCCACATGTCATACATTTTTCATATGGAGTGTAGATCTCCTCATCACTCACGACTTGGTCTTCATCGTCATTGGAGGCATCATCAGAACTTATGTTGGAATATACAGTCTTATCTGTGTTGGAACATATGTCCACATCATTCGAATGATCGTGAAATTTTGCTCTAAATGCCACATAATTGCTGATAAGTTCCTCTTCATCTTTCTCATCTTCTTCATCCTCTCTCCACGAGGTGACATATTACCTTCCTTGCTTCTTCCGGGCATTAGCATATTCAGCTTGGATATGTCCAAAGGCCTCACATTCTCTACATTGAATCCTTCCTGGCTGTTTTGCTTCACCACTTTGATTTCTATAAATATGCTGATTTCCTTGCTCTATGCGTATTCCTCGATTATTTCCAATGTTTTATCCACGAGGTCTGATTTCTACAATTCTTTCTTGCAATTTCTTCTTCACCATCATTTTTAGCATTCTTGAGAAATTCTTTGTGATGAGAGCAAGTTCTTCAATACCATCCTCACTATCTGATTCGTGATTATCTTGTGATGAAGCTACTTTAAAGGCCAAATCTTTTTGATTTTTCTTTGTAGGTTGTTCCATTGTCATCTCATTTTCTATAGTGATCCCATTAACTCATCCAAGGACATTCTGGATACATCTCTAGCTTCTTCTATTGCCAAAACCTTCATTACAAATCTCTTGGGCAATGATCTCAAAGTCTTCTTAACCAATTTAAATTCCTTGTAGACTTTTCCCAATTTTTATGCCATAATAGAGAGGTGTTTGAGTTTCCCATTGAATGTGGCAATCGTATCATCCTCCTCCATTTTCAATTCTTCGAACTCTGTAGCCAACATCTATAATTTGGATACAGACTGGTTCCTTCATGTACAGTCTGCAAAATATCATATGTCTTCTTAGCCTGATGACATGTAGAGATGAGTCTAAACTGATTTTCATCTACTGTTGTGAAGACAGCGTTCAGAGCTTTCGAATTTTTCAGTGAAGGCTTCAATTCATCTGAAGACCATGAAGATTTATCTTTGAAATTTTGCTTCCTTGAACTTGACTCTCTCTCTTTCTCCTTTGAGATGGATTGTTCATCTTCAGTTGGATGATTCCACTCGGTTTCAACAAAGTGTCATGCAAGTTCATCCAGTGAAATTATTAATACTCTCATGCGTGCCTTCCAGTAGTGGTAGTTTCTTCTTTCCAACAGTGGTGATCGAGACTCAGAAGCACCTTCTTTTGTCACCATGGTAAAACCGGATCACACTTTCCTTGACACAACCAAGGTAAGAGTACATGACTAGGCTCTGATACCAAATGAAATTTTGGTTTCACCGTTTAGCTTTAATTATTAGATTTGTGTTCCAACATATCCTATTTAACCAAGTATGTAAGAAGAATAACACACGAGCACACACACAACTTGGTTACGCAGTTCGGTGAAATCCACCTACATCTTCGGGGCCTTGCCTAGTTCAAAATAAATACACTAATAAGAAAGATGCAGTACACCGTACACCATACATCTTTTCTAATTACAAACGGGTGGATTTTGCAAGCTCCCCTTGCTACCGATCCGCCTTGATCAGACTCCCTCTGACCTCGAAACTCGTCGATGCTAGATCTCCTCCTCCCGAGGAAGTAAGGTATACGATTCTGAACTTTGATCAATAGGTCACGGTATGTTGGAACATATGTATGCTGGCTCTTTCAAAAACTCTCGGAAAGATATAAAATTTTAGTGCAAATTTTCTCAATGAAATTCGTGAGTAATGAAGGTGTGATGTCCACTATAAATATTCCAATGAGCAGATCGGAATCCTCCATGATTATCTCCATAATATTCCTATTTATTATCTTCTTTTGAAGCATATCTAAATCTCTTGAATAAAAGGATTTTCCTTCTCTCAAATATCCTATAATATTCTATAGATCCAATTCTACAATTGTAGGGATTTTCCATAATTCATCATGCTTCATACACGTCTGAATAAATATCTCCTAATCTCCATATTTTCATATACCAATATCACGCAATATTCTATCATCAATCAAATACTCAGCCTTCTGTGTGTTCCAACATGGAACATTTTTCTTTTTCAACATTAGTTCACAAATGCCAACATAATAATCAATGAAGTCCACGTGACTTTACACCGTGGGATCTAGTTGGAAAATTCTTCTAGTCTATGAACTAGCGAAAACAGAATCGACGTCGATTCTACTTTTGTTTTTTTATTTTTGGAAAATCATGTGCGATGTCGCACTATTGTTGCTTTTATTTTTTTACTGCAGTTTAACTAGGTGCGATGTCTCACCTCCTTCGCTCCATCACACTTTTTACCTCGGTGGCAAAAAGTATTTTTTTATCTCAGTGATGAACCATGGTAAAAAGTATACTTTTTACTATGTTCACATTTACCTCAGTGTTATATGAACGAAAATCTAGGTAAAAGGAGAAAAAGAATATGCCCCTAGATGAAAGTAAATCTAAGGAACAACAACATCATAATGATTTTCATCATATCCCTCAGACGATGAACAATGAGCCAAACCAGGTATATGTACCAGCAAAAACAAACTCTCAAACATTCCACGCCTCATATCCCAGAACAACTATCAGTCCCCATCAACAAGCCTAACACCAATAAAAGAGACACAAAAACTCCAAAACGAAACTCAGCAAAGAGAACCAATTTACCTATCTTTTTATATATAAAAAAAATTACTAAAAAGTTGACTTCTTTTCTCATTAAGATGTGTCTCACACAAAGTGGGGTGAGGCTCCCACAAAGTGAGGTGAGACTCCCACATGGCTTACACCAACATGGAGTGACCCTCTTACAAGCTCTAAGAGCATGCTTCACACAAACATAGTGCATTGGAGAGTTAAAAGACCATAATAATGCAAACCAAGGGGGAAGGGGAGATTGAACCTTGGTTGCACCTAACCGAGCGCAGTGCTCTGGCCACTTGGGCAAACCCAAGTGGTTAATTCCCCTATCTATTAGAACTGATGTAAGAATCAATGAGAGTGATTCTGTCAAGATAATGGAAATGGATCCACAGGAAGATTCACCACTTGTTCAAACTACCACATTCAATATATTTGTTGCGCTACTGCAAGAGCATGATGATATGGATAATGAAGACAACCTGAACTACATCACTGAGTAACACATGTGTTGTGCGGAATACCGAGAAAGAACAAGTGAAGAAAATAAAAGCAAAAGCAAAACACCAGAATTTACGTGGTTCACCAATTTGGCTACATCCACAGCCGACCAAGATCGGATTCCACTAGAGAGAA
>JAULKM010099814.1:0-10732 GCA_032355605.1 Rubia tinctorum
AGTTCGAGGGGATTGATGATGCAAGAATCTTGATGAATTGATAGGAGTTTACAAGAAGCATGAAATTGGAAAGGAAGAATTAGGGAAATGGGGCACGAGAATAAGAGATTTGATGAACATGGTGGTGATGGCTTTGAATGATGATGAGTAAGAAGAAAGGTCCACATTGGTGAATGATCCTCCATTGAAACTTCAGAAAATACATAGACCAACGGTGTGTAAAGTTTAAAATGGAAAAATGGACACAAAGATTCCAAATTTCCTATTCATCCTTAGCCTTCACATGCATAACATATTGAGATTATAGATTTGCAATCCCTTAAGGAGTGGTCATAATTTTCGAGGAGGAACTAGTGTAGGAATAGTCACTAACATTACGTAATGGTTTTAAAGTTTCAACCCGAAATCACCTGTCTAACATACTTACAAAATCGATCGGATCTGTAGAACAACGGTCACACCATGTCGATGCGCAGTGGTTAATAAGTAACATCCGCGGAAACCACGGGGTTATTTTAATCATCGTTGTTAGGGCAATTTAATGTCGGCTATTCTTGATCTTTGTTAATCTGTAGTTGTTTCGATTGTTTCGATCTCGTAACAAGGTTAATATGGTTGTTGGAAATTGATATTATTATTTATGAAATTAAAAGAGATGTCGGGTTTGTGTAGTTGATTTTTAGAGTTTAGTTTAGCCCTGTTCCACTTCCCCCCAACTTGGAATAAACCATCAACATGTAGATTCCATTTTTGATTCTGTTCGATGGCCATCTTATCTGGTAGATCCTCTGTTTGTTTCCACTGTGAAATTGGCTAGTGTTTGACCAATAGCTATTTTAGGGTTGTACTGGATGTTGTTTTTGTCTAATTTGACTACCCTTTACATCAATATACCTTAAGATTAAGGTTTGAGGAGTACCTGATGGAATTGATGGTCAGTGAGTTGTATGATTGTGTGATCCTGGAAATATAGCCGCATGTGCCGAGCTGCATGTGTCAATGCTAGGATCAGCCGTTCCAGTGTGGTATAACGCATCCATGGCCCCTAAAAAACTCTACTGACGAAGTGGATAGGGTATTGTTGGAAATATTTTTTCTTTCATTAGCACTGCACTAATAGCTTTTGGTGAAGTTGAGATGTATAAATAAAACACCTCTCTTTTTTCTGGTTTGATCTGTGTCGGTAAGAAGTGAAGGTGTTCCTTCAACTGCATAAAGGAAGTTCGAACTTCTTGGATTTCTTCAATATCTTGAAGAAAGGGAGTTTTTTCTCAACTCATTTTGACAAGAACCGGCTTAAGGTAGCTAGAGAACCCGTAAGGCTCTGAATGTCCTTGATCGATTTGGGGGAGTGCATGTTGAGGATGGCATCGACTTCTCGAGATTGACTTCTATTCCTTTGTCGAATACCATAAAGCCCAAGAACTTCCCAGCCCCTACTCTAATGGTGCATTTCGACATATTGAGCTTTAGATTGGCACTTCAGAGCCCTCAAAAGTTTCTCATAAGTCATCCAGGAAGTCTACGTAAATTTTCACTTGACCACTAAGCCGTCCACGTATATCTCCATGTTCCTGCCAACCAGGACCTTGAATATTATATCCACCAAACGCTAATATGTGTCTTCTGCATTCTTGAGCATGAATGGCATCTTCTTATAACAAAATGTTCACGCGTCTATGATGAACGAAGTTTTTACCTTGTACTCTTCTGCCATTATGATCTAATGATTACCTTAATGGGTGTTGATGAAGGCTTACACCTGGTACCCGGTTATAGTTTTGACAAGCAATTGATCGGAGGGAGCGGGTAGTTGTACTTCAGGCAACACTTGTTCAAGTATGTGAAATTTATGCACACTCTTTATCCTCCATTATGTTTTCTACCATGAATAGATTAGCTAACCTCTCTGGGTAGACCACTTCTTCTACTACGTCTTCTTTGAGTTTTGTTACTTCTTCTTTGATGGATGCCCCCCATTTCGGTAGCGGACATTCTTCTTTTTATTTAATAGGCTTGAACGTGGGATCAATGTTGAGGTGCAACACTGCCAATTTTTTATGACCCCGTTAACATGCCATGAGAAGACACTGAAATACTCATTGAGCAGAAGTTATAATTGTTTCTTCGCCTAAAATGGCAAGGCTTTACCAATCTCTATTGGTTTTGAAGATCGAACAAGAATCTTCTCCACTTTTGTGGGTGAAGATTTTGTGACCACAATGTGGATAATGCTAACCGTCCTCATGTTGTTGAGCTTCTTTCAGGTTATCATTATTCAGCGTTCCTCCATTTCTTGATCTCTTATTACTGAGGCGATACTGCTTTCCGACTTGATAATATAGTGACATTATGGCTTTAGCTTGGCTCATCCACAGTCGCTATAGGCTTTCGTTGAAAGCCGAGGGAGCATATACAATGGTGTAGTTTCAATTCATGGTCATTTCTTTTTCCCTCCGCTGACATTTATGGACAAAGAAATCACTCCAATCAGGAATCCCGTATTGCCCGTGATTCCTAGTAAGAGCTATGTCGACCTTCATAATTCTTTTCTGCTAAGTCCTAGACTACCAAAATAGGTGATGAACATGATCTCTACTGCACTTACTCTATCAATGAAGGATCATTTCACCAGGACCTCTGCGATGGCTAGGTGATCTGCACTCTGCGGGGTCGTTAAAAAAGCAACTCACAATCGGGCGTCACTCCGATTGTGTGATGGGAGTAACTAGTGTTACAAACATAGGATGGGGGGTTTTTATCTAACAACTACTAATCATGCAAATCAGAGAGATTAAACTATAATAAACTAGCCTTAGGAATATTTGTGTAACATGACCGATGAATGATTTTGATCCTAGTTTCTATTACATGTAAGACATATAAACTTATCGCATGTCTATGTCACATAGTGTGAATGATAGTCGGTCATTCCCAGTGTCAGTCACACAAAGGTTCATCGACATCTTATAGGCTATCACCACCGTCTCCGCCATTAGAGAAGGCGCTTCGATTGCACTTTTTGATCAAAATTTCTTCCCTATAAAACTCACTCCCAATGCTAACGTGTCAATGGTTAAAGGAACAATGCATGAACAATGCCTTGCGTATGTAGAAGCTGTTAGGTATGAGAGTAAGGAAATACATCCCGGACCCTCCACTATGGACACCGATCCCTAGCTTAGATAGGCAAAAGAATCGGAAACTCGTGATTACTCTAGGGTTAAATGACTTTGGTTGCTAAACAACAACCCTAGTTGCTACAAATTATCACGCTCATTCTGTAGGGGTACACAAAGGGTTTTCACCCCCGTTGGGGCGTCTATCATCCCTAACATGAATTATTATTACACTGATCCAAATTAGTTAAGCTCTAACGATTGAAATGGTACTCTCAAACATACATGCATGCACTCACATTGCTGGTACTCACGAACCTACAATAGGCCTAACCCAACACTCCCAAGGTAGCAAACAATCCTAGCACGATGGCATGTTATTTATGAAACTAAGATGCATCATATGATACACATAGCATGCATCTTACAAGAATAGAAATCATAAATCAACACACGAATCTTCATTGAACATTGAAATAGGAAGATCTAAGAACCTCACAAAATCATCATCTAGTTTTAAACAAAAATAAATTCCCAAGTAATAAACTACTCTAAGCACATTGAACCCAATACAATCATTGGATGCAATACCTTAGGCATAAACTACAAATAATAAATGAGAAGAGAATAGTTAGCCCCTTTCCTTATCTACCTACTCTTAGATCTAGGAATTAAAATAATGAAGGTTCTTCTTATCCCTAGTAGACTAGTGGCTCTTTATATAGTAGGTGAAAATGGGTCTTAGATAAGCCTAAAACAAAGGGAAACCATAATAGCCAGGCCGGCACAGGCTGTGCAATAGCACACAACCCGTGCCATATGGACTGTGCAAAAGTACACGAGCTGCAGACTAGAGGCATTCCTCGGCCAAATTGAGCGCACGACTCGTGCAAAGGTGCATGGGCCACCGATTAGAGAGTGCATTTGGCAGTCTGAGTGGTGCGACCCCTGCGAAAGCACGGAGGCTACCGTCTGGAGTCAATGCCCTTAGCTTCTGATGGGGCAACCTCGAAATAGATTGCGGTTCGTGAATAGAAGGTCCAGGTCTTGCATAATCTGGAGGCACGAATAGTGCATGAGGATATGGCTTGCGTCAGGACTTAGTCGCAATAGCCATTAGTTTGGCACATACCGTATAAATGTACACAGGCCGTGTCGGTCTTCACTTCTTCCCAAATTTTGACTCCTTTTCTTCAGCGGATCCATCTACTACCACATTTAAGCTTGTGGCCTTCAGTCTACTACCATCATTGTGAATAGCCTTCTATTATCTACTACTATTTTTGTGAATGACCTTCTACACGGTCCGAAGTGCCTACGAGCAATCTATAAGTAAAATCTCATAAAACGGATCTAGACGCTCGTAGGGACATAAAATTCATTAGATCTAAAATGAGCTACAAAATGAGAAATTTAGATATGAAAACCAAAAATGGTCATGTAAACCCTTCATAATGCAACGAACCTAAATCTAGAAATCCACCATACAAAAAGAAAACCAAAATATACTTTAAATGCCTTAGAAAGCACATGCATTTTACGTCTCATCACTAGGTACCATATTGATCTTTGAAAAGGTAATAGTTTCATGCATTGTATAATACATGTGCTTGGGTTGTGTCGGGTTCCTTGCCTAACGCAAGCCTAGGTATGCAATATGATAAATTTTGATTGTCCCAATGATTATATTCACGCCCAAGTGATCATGTGATGCCTACTTTGGCCTATCATTGTCTCTTTATCTTTAATTGGGATTTTTCTCTTATGAGTGGCCCTTTAGTTGATACTTCCTATCTTGTGAGGAAAGAGCATAATCCTGGAGTAGCCCGCGACTGATGCATATTTCAATCTCGCACTTGAGTTGAAAGCATTTGTCTATGTTTTCCCCCTTCCTTATGGAAGTTACAATCGTTTTCCAAGACCCTGTTTGGGTCTCCATGCATTGGTGCTTAAGGTTGAAGAAGTATCAATTGATAATAAATATGTGTGCTCTTGAGTGCTATGGTGGGGTATATCCTCTTGTCTGAGACTTTACCACAGGCCTAGGTTTCATTCCACCTCTCAAGTTATTTTTGTCACTTTCTCTCTTGCACTTAGTTTCTTCTTCCATTTTGGTGTATGTATCTCTTTGTGATGCCCTAGAGTTGCTGGATGGTTGTTGGGTTATTGGCAACGAGTTTTTAATATATGTTGGTATTAGTCATACTATTCATGTACCCAGAGATAACCATTGTATCCGTCTGATCCACGACCTCCAAATTCTCTTTTGTGTAACGCGTATAAAAGACTACGACCGACTCATTAGGATTTTAATAGAGCTCTTTTATAGCCTATTATGATGATTAAGAAATACTTTCTTATTTTGTTCTTTTGGTACCCGCGCCAAGGTATAGCTATTGAAATTTCTCAGCATTGGTTGTACCAATTCCAAATATCTCTGGAGGTTCCTTTCCCTAGCATCTACTCCATCTTTACTTATTGAACAACTATATGTGAGTCACTGAATATTTCCAAGTGTTTTACAGCTAAGTCTTTGGTCATTCTTAAAGCTGTGATCAAATCCTTGTACTCTGCTTTGTTATTAGTGGTCCAGGATTCAAAATTTGAGGCTTATAGAAAATACTTTCCATACGAGTCAAGAGGACCCCAGTTCCACTTCTTCCAACAAGGAACAAACCATCAACATGTAGATTCCACTTTCGATTATGTTCGATGACCATCTCATCCGTAGATCCTATATTGTTTCCACTGTGCAATCGACTAGGGGTTGACTAATAGTTGTTTTTGGGATGTATCAGATGTCATTTTTACCTAATTTGACCGCCATTTACATCATTCTACCTTAAGCTTAAGGTTTAAGGAGTACCTGCTGGAATGGATGGTTAGTGAGTTGTACAATTGTGCAGTCTTGGAAGTATTGTTGCATGCACCGAGCTACATGTGCGAATGCCAAGATTAGCCGTTCCAGTGTGGTATAACGTATCTCCGGCCCTTAAAGGGCTCTACTGACGAAGTAGATAGGGTATTTTTGGCAATCTTTTTCCTTCATTATCACTGCACTAATAGCTTTTGGTGAAGCCGAGATGTACAAATAAAGCACCTCTTTTTTTTTAGTTTTATGAGAGCAATAAGAAGTGAAGGTATTCCTTCAATTGCGGAAAGGAAGTTTGACATTCTTCTGTCCACTCGAACTTCTTGGCTTTCTTCAATATCTGGAAGAAATGGAGTTTTTTCTCAGCTCATTTTGACAAGAACCGGATTAAGGTAGCTAGAGACCCCGTAAGGCTCTAAATGTCCTTGATCGATTTAGGGGATCGCATGTTAAGAATGGCACCGATCTTCTTGAAACCGACTTTTGTTCCTCTATCGGATACCATAAAGCTTAGGAACTTCCCAGCACCCACTCTAATGGTGCATTTTGATAGATTGAGCTTCAGATTGGCACTTCAGAGCTCTCAAAAGTCTCTCATAAGTCATCGAGGAAGTCTACATAAATTTTATCTTGAACACCAAGTCGTCCACATATATCTCCATGTTCCTACCAACCGGTGCCTTGAATATTATATCTAACAAGTGTTGATTTGTGGCTCCTACATTCTTGAGCCTAAATGGCATTTTCTTGTAACAAAATGTTCACGCATCTATGATGATCAAAGTTTTTATCTTGTACTTATCTGCCATTAGGATCTAATGAAAACCTTTATGGGCACTGATGAAGGCTAACACCTGGTACCCAGTTATAGCTTTGACCAGTGATCAATCGAAAAGAGCGGGTAGTTGTACTTCAGGAAACACTTGTAGAGTATGTGAAATTTATTTACACTCTTCATTCTCCATCATGTTTCTTTAACCATGAATGGATTAGCTAACCACTCTGGTCAGATCACTTCTTCTATTACGTCTATTTTGAGTAGTTTTGTTACTTCTTTGATGGATGCCCCCCTTTCGGGAGCGGACATTCTTCTCTTTTGTTTAATAGGCTTAATCGTGGGATCAATGTTGAGGTGCTACATAACCAAAAAAATTGGGACTCCTTTGAGTAAAAAATATGCCATGAGAAGACATTGAAATACTCAACGAGCAGAAGTTATAATCGTTGCTTCACCTAGGCTGGCAAGGTTTTATCAATTTCCATTGGTCATGAAGATCGGGCATCTTCTCCACGTCTGTGGGTGAAGCTTTGGTAGCATTCTTGTGGATCATGCTGACAGTTCTCATGTTGCTTAGCTCCTTCCAGGTTATCATTATACAACATTGAGCCATTTCTTGATCACTTATTACTGAGACGATACCGCTTTCCATTTGAAGGTTCATCTCTTGATAATATGGTGACATGATGGCTTTAGCTTGGCTCATCCACGGTCGCCCGAGGATTGCTTTGAAAGCCAAGAGGGCATCTACGATGGTGAAGTTTAAATTGATAGTCCTTGATTTTTCCCTTTGACGACATCTACGGGCAGAATCACTCCAATTAGGAATCCCACATTGTATGTGAATCCTGATAATGGCGATGTGGACCTTAATAAATCTTTTTTGCTTAGTCCTAGATGGTCAAAATAGGTAATGAATATGATCTCAACTGCACTTCCACTATCAATGAACACTCTTTTCACCTGAACCTCTTCGATGTCAACAGATATCACCATAGGATCGGAATGTAGGAATGTAGGGTATGGCTTGGAACAACATCGGTCTTTGAAAAGGTGATGATTTCGTGCATCTTGTAATGCTTGTGCTTGGGTTGCACCGGGTTCCTCGCCTGATACGAGCCTATGTCTGCAATATGATGAATTATGATCGTCCCATTGATTATATTCACGGCTGAGTGACCATGTGATGACTCATTTGGCCTATCATTGCCTTGCTATCTTTGACTGGGATTTTACTCCTAGGAGTGGCTCTCGGGCCAATCCTTCATATCTTTTGAGGGAAGAACATAATCCTGGAGTAGCCCATGACTGATGCATATTTTAATCTCGCACTTGATTGAAAGCATTCATTTGTGTTGTTTCTCTTGTCCCTATGTAAGTTACAATAATTGTTCGAGACCCTGCTTGGGTCTCCAAGCATCGGTGCTTGAGGTTGAAGAAGGTGTCGATTGATAGACAATATGTGTGCCCACTACGGGCCAAGGGTCCATTCCACCTCTCAGGTTATTTTTGTCACTTTCTCTCTTGCACTTAGTTTCTTCTTCCACCTTGATGTACGTATATCTCTATGATGCCTGCAGTTGCTGGATAATTGGCAACGAGTTTTTAATATTTTTTGGTATTGGTCATACTATTCATGTACCCGAAGATAACCATTGCATCCATCTGATCCATGACCTCCAAATTCTCTTCTGTGTAACGCATATATAAGATGGCGGCCGACCCATTAGGATTTTAGTTTAGCTCTTTTATAGCCTACTAGCGAAGTACCATCGCACATTGCGCTATATTATTTATTAAATTATTAGGATTAAATTTTTTGTACATGTTGTGTCTTACATTTAAATTAGAGTGGTTCTCCTGACAGGCGGCATGTCCATAAGCTTATGGACAGACCACTTATTTTTTTACCTTATACACTGCATTTGTTAAATTACATAATAAATTTAGAAGTTTTAATTTTTATATTATAGTATTTTTTATATTTTCACATTCAAATATAAATTATTACTTGTTTTAACTATTAAAATACAACATTTAAATTTTATTAAAACTAAAACATTTAAAGTAAAAACCATTGAGGACTGTCCATAAACTTATGAAAATGCCGTCTTTCCTGAGACTTTCTCTTTAAATTGAAAAAAAAAATTATTTAAAATTTTGAAGTTTAGTCATATAAGAAAAACTACATGAGATAGTTAGAAATCGTTAAATGTTGAATACAATAAAATTTGATCATTTTTATAATATTTCATTCAAATTATTTAAAAAGTAATTATTTATATGTTGAGATTAATTTTAAAAGGCTATCATAATTATATGTATCTCATTGCAATAAATAAAATTAAATATCAAATGACTTTATTAGTCTCACTAATTATAAAATGTCCTCATTTAATAGTTAGTCGGTCTAAAACAAGACTTTGTCATGTATAAATTAATAATTGAATAATAAGTATACATATTTTTATCAGAAGTACTCTATCAATGTATTAAAAAATCCGAACATTTTGTTATTTCAGATTGAAAAATGTGCATCTATGCCCCTCAGTTACTTGTTTTGTACACATATACCTTCTAGTTTTTTGAAAGTGCATTTGTATCCCTGGGGACATCTGGAAAATTGGTCAACTTTGGTCATTATCGGACTCAAAGGAAATGTTTGTTTTGCCTCTAAAAAAACCAAAAATTAGAAACCAATTTCGGATTTCTCCCCATATCTTGAATCCGTTCAAGTAATCAACAAAGACGAGGGAAATCCGCTGGAATTAGGGTTGGAAACATGAACTCAATCTCGTCCGGCCAAGTCGCGGATGAAGAGTATCGAATCCTAGTCTAGATCGCACTATTTTTAATTGAAAATTTTGACAATGCATTTTTATATCGATGTTGATGAAGGGTAGGCCCCACTTTAGTGGAGGATAAAATGGTCCTTGGCTTTTAAAAAATGAAGTGGAGGTTATTTTTGGATAATAATAGGTCACTGTCTGAATCAGGCAGGAGGGGTATGAGTTTTTAAGTCACAGATAATCCAGGGGTATATGTGCACTTTAAAGAATTGGGGGTATATGTGCACTAACCAAAAAACTGGGGGTAAGAACGAATTTTACCCTTTCAGATTATGTGTTTCTTTAAATTTTCTTCAGTGATATAATATATATCTATATTACAATGAGATATTTATGGTTGTACTTATATCTTAAGAAGTTATATATTTTAACTAGTTATGATTGGTTATATATAGTAAAGAATTAAAATTAGTAATATATTATAATATTAATATAAGTTATGATTGATTATATATGGTAAAGAATTAAATTAATGACACGTTTTAATATTAGTATATTATTTGAGTTCAACATCCCCGGTTGACAGCAGCATCAAGAAAGCAAACAATTTTTATTATATGATGATTGGGATTAATATAATTAAAAAATTACTTCTATATATGGGTTGATCACCTCTCTAACTGGATTAGGATCACATAAATTTTATAAAGTTTCTTCTCCTAATCATGAATATAAAGAGTTCGAGTTATATATATATATGTGTGTGCGCGCGCGCACGGGAGAGCTCCATAAGCACTTTATTTTCCAAGTAAAAAGGCTTGTACACAAATCCCAGAAACTTAGAAGAAAAAAAAACTTCAGAAAATAAGGAAACAAACAGAAGTAGGAATTCCAAAAGACAAACAAAAGGATCGATCATGTCAGAGATAATGAGTCTTCTACTTCCTCAGCAAACTAATTAGGTCATGTGTATGATATAAACCCCATGCATGTGCATGCATGCAGCGGCGGAACTAGGGGGCGAGCCGGGGTGGCCGCCCCCCAAACTCCGGTGACTGAGGGGTATATAGTAAGCCCGCCCCTGCCCTGCCCCTCCTAGCCCAGCCCCGCCCCAACCCCGCCCAACCCCGCCCCAGCCCCGCCCTGCCCTGCCACTGCATGCATGCATACTTTG
>JAULKM010099815.1:0-26629 GCA_032355605.1 Rubia tinctorum
CCCCCCCCCCCCCCCCCCCGCGAGCCCTGGATTGCGGGGGCTTTGGGACCTAAATTTCGGGCCACCGGATCATAGGGGAGGCGCCAGCACCCCCTCGCTCCCCCGGGTTCCGCCCAGGTGTAAGACAAAGACAAGTTACATCTATCTTCCGATGCTTTCAAAATTGTGGTCCATACAAATCGGAGTATGTGTCCGTGGAGCAAGGAAGGAAAGCTACACTCTCGGTCTAATAGTAAAATTGATCTAACCCATCCGTCCCACCTAAATCACATACTTTGTGGTAAACTTCTCGTTTCATGTTATATTTAATCACCGATAACTTTAGTTACGTATATTAGTGGTGTTTACAATTTAATATTTAAAAATGACATGATACAGATGCAGAGAATCTAACAATATCTCATATCATGGTATTGATGCCTATATACTACGAGATATTTATGGTCAAACATGTTTTGAACAAGTTGGCTAAAAGGTGTATAGATTCGGCTGAGATTGGGGGAGTAATTTTTTTAAAAAAAATATGTAAAAAAGAATTGAACGGAGAGATTTTAAAAATCAAGAATAATTTAAATCTAAGATTAAAAATGTGAAAGGCAAAAACAATAAAAACATGGAGAAATTTGTACTAAATGCATGTTGAATTTGCTTAGAATCTCTCTCTCTCTTTCATTTCCAAGAAAAGAGGGTGGCGAAGGCCTGACTCAATTTTAAAGCAAGCGAATCTTCTTCATTTGCCCTTTGACTCCCTCTTCTCTAAATCTTACTGAGTACAATAACAAGCAACAGGCAACTCTCAGCCTTTGACTTATTGACTCTCCAAGTTGATCAATTAAAAATTTGAAATTCATTTCCACTATTATTTGGATACAGCTGGATAAATTAAGGAGCAAAGTTACAGTTTTATTTTGGGGCGTTCATGGGTCGGGACGGGTCAGCCGTCCCGGCCCAAATTGACTCTAAATTTTGAGATAAATGGGTTGGGTCGGGTTGGGTCGGGTTAAAATTTTCATAGTTTAGGGTCGGGTCAGATTGGGCCAGACTGGGTCATGAATCGACCCAAATTAACCAAAATCTTATAAAATAGTAATTTTTTAATTTTTTAAATAAATTTATCATTTTTAAATGTAATAATATTTAAATAATTTATAATTTATAATTTATTTTTATATAATTTTTGATTTATTAGCGGTGGCAGGGACGCGGCCGCTGGCGGTGGTCCGGCAATTTTCCTGCTATTTTCCAGCCAATTTTCGAAGATTGTCCGGCGAAGTTTTGGCGGATGATGATTCTCATCGTATGGTTCGCATCACAATTTTGTACGTGTGGCTAACATCGCATGGTTCGCATTCAAAATTTTGTACTTGTGGTTCGCATCGCATAACTCTCGTCCTATGGCTCGCATTTGGATTTTTGCCTTGTGGCCCGCATTTGGATCGACGAGAACCATGGATGAGAAATAAAGATGAGAACCACTGATACGATTCATGCGATGCGAGCTATGCGATGTGAGCCACAAGAACAAAATTGTGATGCAAACCATACGATAAGAACCATCACCACCACAACTTCGCTGGACCGTGGCCGGAAATTTCCTGGAATTCGATCAGAAATTGGCCTGAAATTTCCTGGAATTCGATCAGAAATTGGCCGGACCACCACCGGAAAGTCATCGGGCACCACCCGTCGCTGACCTGTTACCACTAATAGTTCTTTATTTTTGAAATTTAAATTAAACATTTTATTTGAAATTTTCATTTTTAATTTTAATGCATTTTTTTAAACTTATAAGGTATATATACAGGGTGTATACAGTAAAATAAAGGGTGTGACTTTTAAAAATGTGTTGCCCTTGTATTCTATTCACTAAGATGGTCTACTGACAACATAAAATTTATGTAGAGACCTTTATGCAATTCTAACTCAATTCTAGATTCAGGGACCTATTTTAAATAATTTTTCAGGGACCAACTCTAATATTTTTTTAGGGACCTATCTCTAATATTTTTCCATGGATTTTCTCCAATTTCCCCCCTTCATTTTCCCTCCAGCTGCAATCTGCAATAAAATTCAAAATATTTTAAAATGTAAAAAACAATATGATCATCGAACTGAAAATATAAACATCAAGTAAAACTAGCAAAACATCAACTGAAAATTATAAAACACTGACTAAAAAATTGCAGCAAAAAATATATTTAAAAATCTAATAAAAATCAATAAAAATTGAAAAAATATCGACCACAATTAACAAAACATCAACTGAAAATCATAAACATCATACACTGAAAATATAAACAAAGCGTAAATTATAAATTTCTTTTTAAAAAACTACAAACATCAACCTATATCACCAAAAGGCTATTAGCATTAACTCTCATCATCTAAACCTCAAACGTCAAATGAAAAATATCAACATCAGAAGGGAAAAAAATACAACAAAATATCAACCTTTGTCACCAAAAAAAGTTATAATCATAAATTCCTATTACCTAAACCTCACCTAGAAACTGAAAACCATAAACTTGAGAAACTAGTGGAGGTTGGCCTATTAAAAATGGTTATATCGGACCAGAGAAATCACTTTGTAGGGAACTTATCTGGTAGTGACTTTGATCGTCGAAGAACCACCTTTAAAATGCTCTCATCAAAGGTGAATATTTTCTGCCTTTAAACGCGCTGATGGAACTGCCTTCAAATAGTTCTGATATCGGAATATTGGAGTCCCAAGTTTGGAACTCTAGGAGCATCATCAAGTGTTAAAATCGTGTTAGGAGTTCGGAACGTAAAAGAGGTTCCTCCATCGGATTCAATTTCTGCCTTTGCAATGGGTTCCAGAATCTGATGCACTTTCCGTTCTACTACTGTATTTTGACGCTTCAGATGGATGAAAATTGATTTAAAGTTCCTGAGTCGGGTGGTTTTTTGGACGTTGAGTTTCGAGACCGGAACTCGTGTATCGGTTGTTTAAAAACGTCATGTACACGAAGCTAGGACATGGTTCCGCACTCGGAACTCGTTCGGGCTGTGATGTAAAAAAATAAAACTACCAATATATTAAACCCGACCAAAATAAAAGCCTCATATAACAGCTCCAACACATACAAAGATCTATAGAATGCGCTAATGAAGCATCATTCTATAGATAGGAATAGAAATCTAGCCAATTTTATCCCCCAAAACAAATGTCATCATAATTCTAGCTAACTAACAAAAAAATTTAGACCACTCTAACGAAGAAACAATCTACAGATAGTAATATAGATTTAGCAAATTATATTCCACACATTATGCGTCGTCCATATATATACACTACAAATTGAATCCCACGCGATTTTAAACCACGGTTGGACTTCCGATAAATGCCGACTAGACATTCACTAAATACATAACCAAACAATTTCTTGCGACAAGGATATCATCGGGTGAATACGGCTTGCTGTTGGCTTGAAAAATCTGTGAGTATGATAATATGACAATTAGGACGAAAAATAATTTTTAAAAAGATAAAAAAAATGGGATGTGAAACTTACTTTGTCAATTTCTAGGTAATCCTCTCGCACTAGTTGAATGGACTCACCGGCGTAAATCATTACGTAATATCCGCACTCCCAAGTTTGTGTTTGTGTTTTTGTACTGATCAAATGCACTGTAAGTAGTCATAAATCTTGAAAATATAGAATACTAGTAGATGAGAACGTGTGAATAAACGACGCCTTGATTTCTACTATGTCCAAAGTCTTAGAGCATCTCCAATGCACGAGGGGTCTTCCTTGTTTATCAGGTACAAATGGTAAAATTTGATTGGAACTTCGATTTACCTTTAGCCTGACATAATATTAAATGTTTTGACTGCGGCTCTCTTTTGGAATCCTTCTCCAATCCAACCTTCAAATGGATGACGTGTATATGCTCAAAACCGCCAAATATAAACTATTTCACTTTTCACTACCAATAAAATTTCTTTCCCTCAAAAGTATGATAAACGTGAAATTGAGGATTTTTTCAAACAAAATTACAACAAGAACACCAAATTATGTACCGCTAAATAACAAAACAAAAAAATTGCTCACATTTTTTTGGTTGATTTGGCAAAATGCGGCCTTCGATATCACCCTCAGAGAACATAAGCCCATTTTGATGGAGTTACTTATATTTTCATCCATGTAATATCGACGCTCACCCCTTACTCCTGGATTGGAGATTCAATTTACTATTAGGTGTCAGTAAATCCGACGCGGTAGTTGAAGTTCACTCTAACGAAGCCCGCATGGGAGATGCTCTTGTTACTTGAATCGGTCGTGTCATTCATTGAGGCACCCAAAAATTTCACAAACGTGTTCGAGGATCGGAAATGCAACGGATCCATCCAAAAAGCACGCTTCTTCTTAGGGACGATAAAATTTTATCTCCAATGGTCCTTGTAAAGAAAAATATATATAAAAACAAGTGACGCTAATAAGTCTGTTAATTAAAACGAGTATCTAACCATCACCGCTAAATTTATGGTGCAATGAATATTTTTTTTATCTTTGCAGCCTAGACTCTTGCGGATGTAGTTGATCCTCTCATCAAATGTGAATACAATTTCTTGAGTCATCACAGGGCACAAAATAGTCCACCCAACCCTCGAAATTTTGACACGCTATGTAATACATGTACCTTAAAACAAGATTGAGAAAATTTATTGCATACAATACTTATTACTATCTCAAATATGAATTTCAATGATTACAAAATATACCCACAATAGGTAGAGGGACATTATGGTTTGGTTTGCTTGCTCACACTTTCAAAGGTCTTCGAAGTTAATCCATGAGGCGATGATATCTCTCTTAGCACCAAAAACACACTCATTTCCAAAAAATAAGTATGTCGAGTTATGGAGGTGCGCGGAAAACCAATCGAACAACACCCTAACGAACTGAGGTGAACTATTATTCACTTGCGCCCTAGTGACCGGAGCTCTAACCTTATTTGATGTTTGTACAACCAGCTTAGGTGCCTTAATGGGCGCCTTCTTCAAATGACTATCTGTTTCCCGGTCAGCATAAATGAGGTGATGAGGCCAAAGAAGAAACATCCCTCGTGACGGACCCACCTTTTTATAATTTCCATCTTGAATTGGCAATGTTGCGCTGAAGACCACCATTATTTTCAACGAAACTCGATTAACACCATTCGCAATTGGTTTGTTGTGATGATGTCGCATCATCGGGTACAAAATACCATCGACAACGTGGAGGGTCTCACCTTTGTTGCCTTGATCAATGTATAACTCACACGAACTTGATGACTATGTTGTATTAAAAAATAAATTTTACATTACATGCAAATCCTATTGTGTAATGATTTTTTATGTAAAAATAATAATGTACCTTTTTGGGTGGTGAAGTGATTGCCTTGTCTAAGTTGTCTTCTTCCGTTGGTGTTAGAAGTTTTGGCTCTTGGTTGACCTCAACTTCGCCCGGCGAGTGACGTGAACCTCTAGATGACGGATTCCAATTTGGCGTCAAGTTGTTTGAATTCTCCTGGATAGGAAGACCAGTGTGTTGGATTAACTTCCTTATTATAATGTCATGTTGCTCTATGTGCTTGTCTCGTATAATAGCTTCTTTTTGCAAGAAGCGCACCCGAGACGGTTTTGCCCTATTGTAAGACCGCACAATTTCAAATGCATCCTTTTGTGATAAGAAGGAACCTAACCCCCTAGCACGACCCGGGTGATCTGATTCACCCGTGGCTCCAGTAAGGATGTCAATTTTACCCTTCAGAACAAAGTTCTCTTCAATTTCATCTTGTTTCAATTTAGCCTACATATGTGAGGTAATTAAAACACGCACCATAAAAAATGATGAGGCAAGGCAATGAATGAAATAATAAATAATTAATCAAGTGAGGCTTACCACTCGTTCGAAAAGTTCATTTCTGAAGGTTTAGTGAATCTACCATCCTTGTTTTGACGGCTCCTTAGGAATAGATCACACCTCTCGATCTCCTCCACATCGATCGGCGTGACTGATGACCTTCCCTCATCCTTGGTCATCCTCCCCCCAAATTGCAAGTTGTACATCCTTTTCGAAATGTTCTTTTATGAATTCGAGGGCCATCAAACCATAGCCCCCACGACTCTTCCGATGAGGATATTCATTCTTCTTGGCATTTTGTCTCTTTTCTTCCCTCGTCCCCTAGGTTAAAAATTCATAGAGAAGTGACTACCAAAGACAAGGTAATCTAAATACACACAAACTTATATATAAGTGGACTGATGTTTTCTTCATTCTCCAAGACCTTTCTCATATGTATCTCCCAACTTTCCAGTTGAATGTGTGTATAAGTTAACCACGGACGTTCTCCTTTCCTATGAGGGAATATGTAATCCCAAGGCAGGGTGTGCTTGTGCTCTCTCCAGCTCTTCGACAACATGCTCATTATCGTTTTCCTCAACACCTCCATGTTGGGAGCATCGATCTCAAAGGGTCTCCATTTCGAATTAATTAAGACCATCATGTCAAAAATTAGTTCATAATATTATGATACTAGTAATGTAATTTTGTGTGGATTGAAATAATATCAATAACGGTACCTTGCACTCCATCCAAAGAATGTCTTTATACTCCTTCGGGACTTCGTGTCAACTATCGTACTTTATGTCTACCATCGTTATACTAACCTTCCAAAGCCAACTAGACCACCTAGCACGTTCTTCCAACAAACATTTACCCAACTTGTTAAAAACTACCAATCATCAACTCTTTCCTAGAAATTATCCGCTCTAATGTCCTACAACGAATTCTTGCTATTCCTACCTCATCTGGCCCCTCCTCTCCATCATCCTCATTTCCAATCAGGTCATCATTTCCTTCTTTAGTTGGTGGGACTTCATCTCGAGTCTTTTTTCGTGACATTTTACTACCTAAAATAATGTACAAAAATCAATATTTATTTTGTAAACCCTAGCACAACACTACATCTATTTCATAAAACCTAGCACAAGACAATAATTATAACTATTTCATGTTTTGAAAAATTAGTACGATCTTGACCTTTAACCTAAACCCGATGAAATTAGAACAAGAGATGCTAAAATAATAATGTGGTCATATGAGATTCATACTTACCTTTTCATGTCTTGAAATGGATTGTAACTCCAAACCCTAAACCCCATGTCTCCAAAATTGTTACTCCATCCGCCCCCTATATGTGTCTTACCTGCTTTATTTTGTGTCCTTATATTATTGTCTTACTTCCATTTTTGGCAAAATTTTGACTGTAAAAAACGATGAAATAATTTTTTGTTCACAAACTATTTTAAAGCTATTTTAATGACTTTAAAATTGACATTTTTTTTTAGTAAGACAGAAACAGAGAGACGGAGGGATTAGTAAACTTAAGAAGATTCCATCCATTGATTCTATGAGCTAGGGTTTACCTTAATTTGGAAGAAAAAATTGGGAAATGTGGGATGGATTGAGAAGAATGGAAGAAAGAGAGGGGAAGAAGAGGGTTTTTGGTAGGAAAGAAGAGAGGGTATTCGAGCTGAAAATGTGTGTATTAATGTGGGTTCGAATAAATGCATCATATTCCCATTGGCTTGTAAAACCAGTTCTGATATCAGAAAGCACCTGGGAGAGTATCTTTCAAACTCGGAAATGTGTCTTAAGTCGTATAAGAGTGGATGATGGAGTTACGAATTCGGAACTCAGTCTTATTATATTAAAAAAAAGAAGGATTAGAAATCAGAAATTCCCAAATCGATCAAAACCTATATTCCACATTTTCTTCCAAATTTCCCCACCAATTAGTCAATTTGGTTACAATGGCGAGGAGTCGTGGAGGTAGGGAGGGTTCAAAAGCATCTAGTAGGGCTCGTAATTCATTCGTTGAGGTAGGGAAGAGTCCAAATTTCTTCAACGATGGGGAAGAACAAAGGTACATCCAATTCCTTCGCCATAACTGTACGAATCCTAAAGTTGTGCTTGTTTCGAACATTGGGCCGTTGAGGTCAAAATATTTGCTTCAACATATTGAAAATTCTCAATTTGGAAAGTTGTTAAAATTAGCCGAACCTGTATACTATGATAAGGTAGTTCAGTTTTACGGGAACCTAGGCCAGAGTAAAAACAACCATGACCTCACCAAGGTTAACGATGTATTGATCCCGGTGACTAAATTTACCATAAATGAGGTCTTAGGGTGTAACTACACTAACCCCTCTACTTTTTTTCCTGAGGATGTCCAATGCCCTTTAGAAAATTTCTACCAACATCATTAGCATGGCGTTACCGAGTACACATCCCTATGCCCCATGACTATGGCTATAAAATACTCCCTCCGTCCCATAATAAAATTCCTATTTTCCTTTTTGGGATGTCCCACTATAAACTTTCTAATTCTAAACTTTCTACATTTAGCCATAAATATATGGTCATAACTCTTCCGTTCATTTGATTTATGTAGTTCCACACTCACCACCCACTAAAAAGATGTCACATATACTTGTCTTAAAGTTTGTGCAAAGAGCAATTAGGAACTTTAAATTGGGACAGAAGAAATATATCTTTAGGGAGGATTCAACACCGGGTCAGGCAAAAAAATATGACATAGGTGTTCTTAATGTGGAGAAAAGGTTAGTGTACGAGTGGATTTGTATGAACATATTACCGTCGGGGGGTCATGCTTCCGAGCCGACCATAGGAAATTTGATGCTATTTTACTATGTAATGGAATGAGTTAAGATAAGACCTAGTTATAAAATCTTGAATTACATTCTAAAGGCAGCGGTTGGGAAGAAAAAGAATCTCCTCTATGGGGAAATGATCACGACGATGCTTTAGAAACTGTGGTGTTACACCGCTTGATATACATATGCGCCTAGATTATTATGACTCTGCTTGGTTTGAGCACAAGAGCTTGATTTTGGGGTTTGATAGAAAATATGAATGTCGATCCATCCCTGGAGAAAATACTAGAAAAGCAAAGAGAGCTAGGGATTCATCTATGCAAAGTGGCTAGGCCTCGTCATTCCTTGAGTTCTAATTTGAATTAAAGTTTTTTTCATGTTAAATTGTTTTGTAATTGTATATAATCTATAATTTTGTTTTCTTGTAAATGTCGATAGTTCTTTGGCAAGTGGAATGAATAAAACAATTAGCAGATACATGGCGTGTCTAGGCGCGAACATCAGTGTCGCGAATATAGAGGTAGCAGCGGCGGAAGCCAGTCACGCAGAATTTGTCACTTCTTCAGGCCTACACATTGACCCTGCATATGCCGAGAACATGTCAAACTTCAAGCCAGTGTTCTACGATGACGAAGAGGAAGTGGATGAGGAAGTTACTGAAGTTGAAGAGGAGGAAGTGGCAGAGGATATGCAGACTGCCCCCGAGATTACCGAGATATTTAACGATGAACACAACGAACCCTGATACTTTTGATTTTATTTTGTTTGATTTGGAATTTGAATTTAAGGAAATGTGGTATGGATTTGAAATTGAATTAGAAATGCGTAAGACAAGAATGCATCTTTAGGAATGGAATTTGTTTGGAATGATATGTACTTGAAGTTAATTTTTAGAAGGTAATTATTCTTGTGATCAAGGATATGTATTTGCTTTAACATGTCGTGCAAACTAGTAGTCAAATGTAATTGGTAGTATGATATCGAAGAAATGCAATTAGTTCTGAAATAGACCATAGTATCCGAACAAGTTTCGAGTTCGAATTCTAATCCCAACTATAGAAAAATGATCCTAATTATGTTTCTCACTCGGAACTTGTTCTGAAAAATCAAATGAAGGGCCGATTAAGAGAGTTCCGAGTTCAGAAATAGTAGTTCCGGTCTCTTATGCCAATTTCGTTCCGACTCTGAACAAAAATGATTGGCTTTTTTCTTGCATTTATTTAGTTATGCACTCAGAACTAAGAATCTGACCTTTGTTTTTAACTCCAGACTTAGTTCTGGATGCGGAACTCTAAATCAGGTCTACGTTAAGAAGGTCATAACTAGTTGCGAATTCATAATTAGCCTCAATATATAAAAAAAGGGCAACTAAAATTGCAAAATCCCCAAATCAGAAAACGCTCTTCCGACAGCGGAATGACGAGAACAAAGAAATTTTAAACAACAATTCAAGAGGGAGGAGAAATTTACGATGTCTCAATCGAACTCAGGAACTAGCAATAGACATGGGTCGACTTCCTGATCAAGGAGTTCACGCTCTTCCAATCCCGGGTACAAAACGGCTAGGTTTGTATCACTTCCCGTCCAAGTTAGATATGATGAATTGCCTGATGTTGGAAAATTGCTAGATTCCTTATCATTGATCTCAATGTATATCATAACATAGGCTTAGTCGACCCGGTTATGAAATTTTCCGAGCAGCATGTTCTTCACCTATTGACTTTGAATGAACCTTCTTATTTTGATGAGGTTTGTCAATTTTTTAGTAATTTGCGTGATATTGAGGGTGGGTGTTATGGAACTAGTTTTAATGAGAAATTAATCGTTTTATAGAGTGCCTTTATAAGAGTGCAGATGATGTGTACCCCTTGGCTGCTAATGGTCTTTTAGATGATGTGTATCATGGAGAGAAGTGCCCTCTAGATACCCGGTATTCATCAGAGGGTTCAAAACTTGCTACAAGTGGATGAGGAGTGAGATTTTCCAACTAAGTGAGCGTGTTTGGAAGTTAGAGATTTGACAACGTGCATTTGAACGTCAATTTGCATCCATGTCGAGTTCCCGCTCATTGAGAGCTTATTCTTTGTAATTAAATTAAGTTGGGTATGAGATGTTAAAGGGGTGTTAGTACGCTAAAGCAACTTTTATTCAAATGGTTGGATTTACGTTTTGTATAAAATTTTAGAATTTTCTTGATCCAAGATATTAATTCTTGTTTTTGTTAACTTAAAGGTCTAATTGTCCATTAATCGCTTTTTGTTTCCCTGTCAATACCTTATTAGTGTGGAATGCTTGTGCTTAGATGATTTTCCTGGAAAAAACAACCATAGATAAAAAAAAATAACCATCGGCTCCGAGTAGCTTCCGAACTTAGAACACACTCCAAACCTGATGTCCAATTACAAAATTAAACTACAAAAAGCCACTATCTTACCTTCCTTTTCCCCCTTGTTTGCTTCTTCTTCCTAGCCATCATTTTCTCATTAATCTTACCTGAGACATCAACCCAAATACCTTCCTCATGATCCGTGTAACCTAAATAAGTAGACAATGTCAAGACGTACTCTTCAAGCACAATGTCGTCATCGTTGCTCAACATCGCACCATTTTACCAAAAACCAACCAAATTTTCCCGTTCAAATTTCTCAAGGAACGCTCTTTTACCTTCGACAACAATCTCCCATCTAGAGTCTACGGAATCTCTGACATAGAAAACTTTATGCGCCTGTGCGCCCAATATGAATGGATCATCTCTCCAACCAATCCGACTTATATCTACTAGTGTGAATCCCATTGACGCGGTTCTTTGACCTTCATTTACATCAACCCATTGACATATAAATATGTGGACTCATAAAGTAACGTAATCAGGATCCCAAATTTCTAAAACCATCCCAAAGTAACAAGTGTTAGCGTACATGAGATTGTTATAAAGCCTTCCTCCAACATGTAATGCCTTTGAAGACAAGGGTAACACCACTGTTCTGCGACACTCCCTTTTCACCCATCCATTTAGGGGCGAAAGTAAAACCATTGATATCGTAACCCCAATAGAAAATCATTGTACCAAGGGGTCTACGGGATAACTACTTAACTGTTTCAGGATGAGACCCGACCTTCACGTGAGATCTTAGCCAATTAGCGAATGTGGAAGTGTGATGTAGTAGGACTTGTGCTTCGTTGAAAGTCAGACTCCCTATTATTATTTCATCCATGTGGATCTCAATATAGGGGACAACATCCTTGTAGTTTCAAAGAACATAAATATGTGCAACGTTCAAATAATATGCAGTCGAGCTCACTAACTTACCATGTCTTACCCCTTGGCCCTCTTGCCTTCCCTCATGTCTATATCTCGAAACACCCACAGAATCAAACTCCTTCAAATAATTAGTAAAAAAATCAACTACCTCCTACACCACATAACGTTGCACAATACTTGCATCAGGCTTGCACCCGTTTTTCACAAAATACTTTTAAAATTTTCATATACCACTCAAACTGGTACATCCATCTCAGGTCCACAGGACCACATAGCTTAATCCACCTTTACAAATGAACAATCAAATGGACCATTATAACAAAGAATTGGGGACATAAATACATCTCCATACGACACAAAACTTCCACAATCATTGCTTGCAAACGGTCAAATTTAGCAACACTAATGCTTTTAGCAAAAATACTGTTGAAGAACAAACAAAACTTCGTAATGCACAATATTACATGGTGGGAAGTGACAACCTTATGGAAATGGCATTCAATTCTTGCATCAAATTGTGGCAATCATAGGATTTCATACCGACTCACTTCAACTCATTCAAAGAAACAGTAGAACTAATGTTGGACGAATAAGCACCAGGAACCTTAACACTACTCAGGGTCTCACAACATGCTTTCTTATCTGACTGAGACATGGAATAACAAGGTAACATTCATCACCCTTCATCACAAGACCCAAACTATTCTCAATGCCCATTTCTACAAAATCAAGTCGGGACTTCAAACCGTCCTTGGTCTTACGGGCAGCATTCAAAAGTTTTCCCACTAAAGAGTCGCAAACATTCTTCTCAATGTGCATTACATCAAGAGAGTGCCTGACCTCCAAATCCTTCCAATAAGGCAGTCTAAAAAATCGAACATTTCTTCCAACTACCTTCAACAACTGCTTTTCTCTTCCCCTTCCCAAAATCATTTGGCAAATTCTTAACCCTATCAAATAACTCGGCACTGGATAATGGAATTTTTGGTCCTCTTTCCTCCATTTCTCCGTTAAACCACTGCCTCGCCGATCTCCACAGGTGACCCTTGGGAAGAAACCGCCTATGCCCTTGATAAACATTTTTACATCCATGATTCAATTGAGTTACACGTGTTTATTTCTCACAAATAAGGAATGCAAAATGCCCCTTCACTGAGTATCCAGACAAATTTCCATATACATGGAAATCATTTATGGTGCAAAACAATAATGCCTTCAATGTAAAAGTATTATCCACGCTACTATCGTACATGCGGACACAATCTCTGAATAAAGTCATCAAATCTTCAATAAGAGGAGCAAGATAAATATCTATATCATTACCGGGTTGCTTGGTCCCAGAAATCATCAACGAAAGTAAGATATACTTATGTTTCATCACAAGCCAAGACGACACATTATAGATCACTAACATAACAAGCCAATAACTATGTGTGCTACTTATATACCCAAAATGATTCATTCCATCAGTTGATAGGCCTAAACTCAAATGTTGAGGATCCGCTCTAAACTCTGGGTAAATGACATCTAGCTTCTTCCACTGCTCACCATCTTTCATATGCTTAATCACATCATCTTCAGGTTTAACTCGTTGAGAATACCAACGCAACAAGTTGGCATCTTCCTTGCATGAAAACAATTTCTTTAACTGTGGTATGATTGGAGATACCACACAACTTTAGATGGCATCTTCTTCTTCGATCCAAAACGCACTTCAGCGCCAATGGCAATGTCACCCCGCTTCATCTCGTACCTTGACTCACAACACACCTAACATCTTTCTAGCAACTCATCCTCCTTCCTCTTATAAAATATACAATCATTCGGGCATGTGTGGATTTTTTTTTCAATATAAGTCCCACTGGACAGAGAATCCTTTTCGTTGCATACATTCTATCAGGTATAAGATTATCCTCGGGAAGAAATTCCATAATTAATTCAAGTGTCTCCATTATCCCTTTATTCTTCCACCCAAATTTTCCCTTCATGTTCATAAGTTTCCAAGTCGCACTCAAAACCGGAAGTGTGGAGCCATTATACAATGTCGTCCTTTTGTCAATATGTAAGACTTCTAGAGCATCTAGTTTCCCTTGAAACTCTCGACAAAATCATCTACCATCTCGTCAAATACATCATCACCGTGTAAATCACTATCTCCCATTCTATTCACATCTTCAAAGCTCCAACCTCCCCGCGTCACACCCAATTAGTGTAACTAGCATCAAACCCACAAGTGATTAGATGTTCACGTAGATTCATTCTCCCCAGAAAGGTATTATTTTTAAAATCTCTACACGAGCATCGTGCACACACCACACCATTCTTCGATGTGTGCTCAAACGCCAACACAATAAAAGATTCAATTAAAGGAATATAATCGGGCGAATTCCTACGATTTTTACCAATTAGTTCAATACGATCCATTGCAAACACCCTACATGCAAATGTCATAAATTAATGGAATGAACCAAATGAACACAAAACATTCCCCTTTGATACAACAATTTACCCGAAATACCACATAAATCCTAACTCATACATTCGACACAATTCTACTGTTATAATTAATGCACAAATGAACAAATGAATGTCACACATATCTTTCCCAATCAGTTCATCATCAAGCCCCAAATTGTGGTAGGTTTCCAATTATTTAGTTTTCCCAAATGATAACCCGTTTAAAATTAGCTAAAAGTTAACCAAACCAATTAGTTCCGAGCTCGGGACTAATGCAGTCATTCAACCTTAACTTAGGACACTATTCTGAGCATGTAACTTGGCCCAGAAAGAGTTCCGAGCGAAGAACTTTATCTGTTCCTTCACTTATGGTTCAACCCGGTCTTCCAAATCCAGAATCACCGTCGGTCCTTCTGTTCCAATTTCATAAATCCGGACAAACGAAGTCACCAAGGCATAAACACCTTTGAAACCAATCGATTAGAGGCGGTTATTAATAGAACCACCTTTAAATGGGACACATTTCTATTAATAACCGCCTTCCAAAAATGTTGAACCGCCTTCTAACTCAGTGGTGGTACGAATACAGATAGTTCCGAGCTCGGAACGTCTTGCCAAAGGCGCTTCCTCATAAATCGGATGGAACCGCCTTCTAAGTGGTGTCTTTAATAGGCCATCCTCCACTAGTGTGAGGGGAAAAAGCTAAAATATCAACTCATACAACCCAAAAATAAAACAGCAAAACATCAACTCATATCAACCAAAACCAAAACTCACATGAAAAATAAAAAACATCAACATTAGATTAAAAAAACTAAAACATCATAAAAAGGTACAATACCTCAATAGTATAAATTCGTCACTCTGCAAATCATAAAACATCAACAAAGCTTAAATTGTCAATTTTTTTATTAAAAAATTACAAACATCAACTTATATCACCCAAAAGCTACAAACATCGACTCATATTACCTAAACCTCATTCAAAAAATGAAAAACATCAACTTGATAAAAAAAAGACACTACAAACATCAACCCCTATCACATAAACCTCAGCCAAAAAATAAAAAAGATCAACGTGAGAAAATTTAAAAAACCAAAAAATATCAATCTATATCACCAAAAAAGAATACAAAACATCAACTCATATCAACTAAACCTCACCCAAATACTGAAAAATCAACATGAAAGGAAAAAAACTACAAACATGAACCAAAAAGTCATAGTACCTCAAGAAAAAAATTCTTTTAAAAGGGGACCTGGTGATATTCGAACTCATGCCACTAACCTCAAACTCCAGAGTACTAACCACTACACAAAAGACTCATTATAGAACATATACTCAGTTAAATAATATTAAACCTTGATACATGTCTTTGAAAAAAACAAAACACAAAATTAAACCTCACTTCTCACGAGAAGCTCAGCCATCATCACCGTCCGTCGTTGTCTTCCATCGTCCGCCGTGTTCATCTGCCGCCACGGGTTGTCGTTGTCACCATAGGTTGTGCTTAAGCCACGCGCGTCGTCTTCATCTTTCTGGCACGTGCATCTCACACGCCTTCTTCTTCAGCATATTCTATTTCTTCCGCTGGCGTCGCGCTCCACTTTCGACCGTCAATTTTTTTCTTCACCGTCACCTCGATGTCTGCAAACCCAAGCACCCTCGTCGATAAACCCTAGAATCCTCGTCGTCGCCTCATAGTCTGCAAACCCTAGCACCTTCAGCAGCGTTTTTCGATCTCGATCACCACCGTGAAGCGAAGCAGAAGAAGAATAAGAAGCACATCAGTGGCGTTGATCTCGTTTTCACTAGAGAAAAAAAGTGCGGCGGCGCAGTGGCGATTGGCGGCGGAGAGGTGGTGGTTACAAAAACGGAGGAGGAAGAAGGAAAATGAAAAAATGAAAATTCTGTAATATATACTCCCTTTGTCCCACTTCACATTTTTAAATTTGACTTTTGGGAGTCAACTGCATCAATGTTTAAATATTAATATTTTTTATATGTGTGGAAAAATTCTGAAAAATAATAACATAAAATGAATTCAACAATATATAACATGATGATAGTTATACATATATAATAGTAGAATTTAATGGTCGAAGTTGGCTAATTTTGGCTTGCAAATGTTAAATTAATCAATATAAAGTGGAACGGAGGGAATATATAATATTTGATAATTGCACAGTATGTCCATAAATTTAGTAGCATATTTTTTTTAAAAAAACTCATCCCAATTGAAACTTAAAATAATTGCATAATAAATCATGGGTTAAAGTTTAGGCCGTCTAAAACAAGATTTTGTGCTACTCCCTCCGTCCCATACATTTACACTCTTTTAGGTCAAATTTCTCAAATCATATTTGACCATAAATTTCAATTAATATATAAGAATCACTATCATCATGTGAGCTATTGTTATATTCTTTGCTTCATTTATTTTCTAAATATCAAAATTTTATTTTCTAAATTATCGTTAAACGTAAATTGAGAAAGTTGACTAAAAAGAATGCAAATAGAGTTGATGCAGAAGAGTATTAAGGGGGAAAGGTAAATAATGCACATTTTAAAAATAAAACCTATGGTTTCGAGAGATTTTTAAGGAACTTAGCCACTAAATTTTCATTTGTTTATATTTGATAACCTTTTTCTGGACTTGACAATTATACTATTTATAACGAGGTGCTAATATAACCATCAATTTTTTGTTATGTGTAAATATAAGTTCGAGTTTTTTGAAGGTGCAGTTGTACCCAAAGTAATCTAAACGAGCAGTTGTACCCAAATTAAACTATGAGGAAAAAACAGGTATTTGGATATAAGTTTACATATTTTGGCCGACCACGAATATATAAGCAATTTTAAAAGACAGAGGATTATATTTGCACTTTTCAAAGAAATTTTAAAAGACGGAGGGGTCATCTAAACATTTTATACTACTATTTAAACAGTCAATTTATGATCATTCCGTTGGATCAAACTATTAATTTTGCTTGTGTCATTTGTTGTTGAATTTATAATAAAATTGAGGCTAGAAATAACTTTTCACCTTATTTTCCCTCCACTCTTCAGCTTCTGTTAGGACTGGTGCCACCACCACCAATTCCGACGATCTCCTCACCACCACCCTAACAATAAAAGTACTAGCTATCTCTCGTATCATCAATAGAGCTGAATGAGCAAAAAAGCACCGCTACCCAATTAGACTCATCATCAATGGTCTTACAATACTCCTAGGTTCCATGCAAGAGAGAGAGCAGCAACAGCTAGAAAAAGTTGAATCCAATTCAGTACCATAATCAACACTTCATGCTACTCATTCCGTGAATTTTAAAAGAAAAATTGCAAACAAAAAGCACCATGCATTTATCATCATTTTAACAACAGCATAGCTGAAAGCAACCAACATACGGAGTATTTTCCAAATGACAATATTTATCTTAATCTGAGGTAGTCTGCCAAATAGTAATAGTTTTCAAAATGGTGCTATCTCTACTGCCATTGCCGTGGATTGTGCATCACCATTTCAAAGAGATCCAACATAAGTTCCACCATACCACCTTATCAGGTCACCATTGGACAATTTTATCAGGGACTTCACACTCTTTCTCCGCGGGAGATACTCCCAAGTCCAAAGAGTTCACTTAAAGAGTCTATTCAACAATTCACTCAAGGAGTTCACCCGACGAGTTCACCCAAAGCATTCGATGAACACTATCTCCATTGTGCTGCCGTCGATGATGGCATCGACGACAAAGGCTCTGTGCATGGTGGAGTTGTCTATCTTGTCTTTTATAACAAGTGGGTCATTGTAAAGCTTAGGAGATTATGAGAAATGTTTCTTTGTTACTTTCCATTGACGAGAATGATGAATAAATAGAGTTTACAAGATAAGAAGCAATCCGTTTGATTAGGGATTGATATGTATCAAATATCTACTCGCCCTGTACTTGGCTTCAGTACTGAACCGGACAACGACATTCTGCTTGCGAGATGACTAGCTGACAAGATTTTCACCGAAGTAAACAGCAAAGCCATGCCGAGACCGGCAGTTATTGGGATCAGACGCCCAACAGGAATCGGAGAAGGCCACTAACCGAGAGTCACGAGCCTTCTGAAAAACCAAGCCAGAGGATAGAGTGCCTTTCAGATAGTAAAAAATGTCTTTGACCGTTCACTAGTGAGCTTTTGTAGGGGAGTGCATGAACTGCCAAACACGGTTTACAGCGTAGGAAATCTCAGGGCGAGAGATGGTGACGTACTGCAGGGCACCTACAATGCTCCGATATAGGGCTGGATCAGGAAGAGGATCACCATTAGCGACTAATCAAGAGCTAGGTTCCGCGGGTGACGAGATCGGGCGAGCTCCTGACATATGGTTGCGATTTAAGGTGTCACAGATGAACTTCTATTGCGAAAGTTGTAAGTCCAAGCTAGTATATGTGACTTAAACACCCAAGAAATAATGCAGATCACCAAGGTCTTTCAGAGAGAAATCACAATGTAAGGAGTGAACAAACAATCAATGAATGATGCATGAAACTTGTGATAATAAGGTCGTCAACATAGAGAAGCAAATAGACCGCATGAGAGCCATCCTTTTTGAAAAACAGGGAAGAATCAGATAGACAATTCTTGAAACCATAACGGGGCAAGGAGGTGGTGAGTTTGTGAAACCACGTCTTGGGAGCCTGCTTTATACCGTTTAGGTCTTGCGAAGCCTGCAAACATGCGAAAGCCTATCAGACGTAACAAATCCTTGAGGCTGCTCCATGAAGACAGTCTCAGTAAGATCGCCATTGAGAAAGACATTTTTAGGATTAACTTGTCAGAGAGACCAACCACACGAGACGGCCAGGCTGAGAACAAGGCAGATGGTGGTAGGTTTAATAACCGGGATAAAGGTGTCAAAGTAGTCGATGCTGACCTCCTGGTGAAATCCCCTGGCAACCATCATGCCCGCTTTATAGCGTTGTATCGAGCTATCAGATTTCCACTTCAACTTGTACACCCACTTACAACAATCAACATTAGATCCCAAGGGACGAGGGACTAAGTCCCATGTCTTATTACTCATTAAGGAATCATATTCAAGCTGCATAGCGTGCTGCCAGTTAGGGTCTTCAGATGCTTGGTGAAAAAACTTTGGTTTAAGAGTGGTAGTGAGGGCAGCCAGTAGAGGGTATTTGGTGGATAGAAGATTTTTGGGTTTGAGTGAGTGAGTGGAGGAACGGGTTGTCATTTGATTACGAAAAAATAAGATCAAATTTTTTATTAGGAAAATACCACTGCTAACAATTATTTTTTTGTGGTGGAATAATTCCTTTAAGACTCATTGAGAGTCATGGATGCGTAATAGATGGCGTGAGGCACTTTCCCCCACCCTTTGACCAAGCACCATTCTGACGACGTAATCACTTGCATCGGACATGATCTCGAAAGACATGGACTAACCTGGGGGTTGTATGATAGGGGCTGAAACTAACAGTGAAGGATCAAATGGATAATTCTTGAAACCATGGCGGAGCAAGGAGGCGATGAGTTTATGAAACCACGTATTGGGAGCCTGCTTTAGACCGTTTAGGTCTTACAAAGCCTGTAAACATGCGAAAGCCTGTCAAACGCAACAAACCCTTGAGGCTGCTCCATGAAGACAGTCTCAGTAAGATCTCCATTGAGAAAGGCATTTTTGGGATTGATTTTTCAGAGAGACAGACCACATAAGACGGCCAGGCTGAGAACAAGGCGGATGATTGTAGGTTTAATAACCGGGTTAAAGGTGTCAAAGTAGTCGACATTAACCTCCTGATGAAATTCCTTGGCAACAAGCAGACCTGCTTTATAGCGCTCTATCGAGCTATCAGCTTTCCACTTCAACTTGTACACCCACTTACAACCAACAACATTAGATCCCAAGGGATGAGGGACTAAGTCCCATGTCTTATTACTCATTAAGGAATCATATTCAAGCTGCATAGCGTGCTGCTAGTTAGGGTCTTCAGATGTTGGGTGAAAAAACTTTGGTTCAAGAGTGGTAGTGAGGGCAGCCGGCAGAGGGTATTTGGTGGATAGAAGAGTTTTGGGTTTGAGTGAGTGAGTGGAGGAACGAGTTGTCATTTGATAACGAAAAAATAAGATTAAATTTTTTATTAGGAAAATACCACTGCTAACAATGATTTTTTGTGGTGGAGTAATTCCTTTGAGCCTCATTGAGAGTCATGGATGCGTAATAGATGGAGTGAGGCACTCTCCCCGCCCTTTGACTAAGCACCGTTCCGACGATGTAATCACTTGCATCGCACGTGATCTCGAAAGACATGGACCAATCTGGGGGTTGTATAATAGGGGTTGAAACTAACCTCTCCTCCAATGTATTGAAGGACCATTTACAACCCTCGCCCACCACAAATTTCATCTCATTTTTCCAACTTGCACAAAGGAAATGCAATCTTTGAAAAATCCCTTACGAACCGGCAATAAAATCCTGCATGACCAAGAAAAAGCGCACTTCGTGCACATTAGTAGGATAAAGAAAGGTTTTAATTGTGTCTATCTTTCCTTTATCTACCTCAATACCCTTAGAGGAGACAACATGACCTAAGACAATGCCTTGTTCAACCATGATTTAACATTTCTCTGAATTTAACACAAGATATCAATGCAGCGCTTAAGAACTTGTGCTAAATTTGCAAAACAATTATCAAAAGAATGACCATGAATGGTGAAATCATCCATGAACACTTCAACAAAATTTTCAAAAACAAATCCAAGAAAATGCTTACCATACACCTTTGGAAAGGGGCGGGGCATTACATAGCTTAAAAGGCATACGCCGACAAGCAAACGTACCAAAGAGGCACGTGAAGGTATTCTTCTCCTGATCTTTTGGGGAAATAGCCACTTGAAAATAGTCTGAGTATCCATCCAAGAAGCAATAGAATAGATGACTTGCTAGTCTCTCGAGCATTTGATCAATGAACAACAATGGAAAGTGATCTTTCCGGGTTACCGCACTAAGCCTTCGATAGTCGATGCAAATGCGCCACCCGTTTTGGACAAGAGTCGACACCAATTTACCCTTATCATTATCGTCTACCATCCCCCCACTCTTCTATGACACCAATTGAGTTGGGCTCACCCATTTTCTATCCAAAGTTGGATAAATCATCCCCCACTTGAAGCAGTTTCAGGATCTCCGCCTTCACCACCTATATAATAGGTGGGTTCAACCGGCGTTGAGGTTATCGCACGAGATTTACATCATCTTACAATAAAATTTGATGCATGCAAGTGGATGGACTTATGCCCTTGATATTGGCAATAGTCCATCCAATTGCTTCCTTGTTCTCCCGCAACACCACCATTAACTTGTCATCTTGCTCTTGGGTGAGTTAACTCTAAATAATGTCTGGCAATCTCTCCCCTTCCCCGGGAAATGCATACTTGAGGTCACTTGGTAATATTTTTTTATCTCAACAACTGGGGCTTTCACAAGTGACCGGAGGAATTCGATTTCTTGGGCTCTTCTAAGACTAGAGGAGAAGTGCACGATATCACCTCTTCAAGAATGCTCAAATCATCAATGTTTTCCTTCAAATTAGTGATCATAGAATATACAAGGCATGCATCTTCAACATTATTTTCTAAAGCAACTAACAAAGAATCATCACCATTTATATCAAAAACATTGTGCACCACATTTTCCACAATATCTATAGCTCGACAAGAGTGTTCCTCAATAGAATATTTCATAGAATCATTATGTTAAATTCTAATTTAATCCCATCAAATTCCATCAAGAGGGTGCCATTATGCACATCAATTACCATCCTTGAAATTTTCAAAAATGGCCTCCCCAACAAGATCGAGACGACATGTTTGCCATGCTCCATGTCAAGGATATAAAAATCCGCAGGGAATATTAAGGAATCCACCTAAAACAACACTTCCTAGGGTATGCACTATAACGATCGGCTAATTGGATCACCACCCTGGTTTTGTGCAAAGCACCAAGATTGAGTATTTCATACAAAGAATGAGGAATCGCATTTATTGATGCACTTAAATCAAGCATGGATTTTTCAAAATGTGTATTTCCTATCATGCGAAGGATTGTGAACATGCTGGAATAGCTAATTTCGGTAGAAATCGGAGACACGTTCATTTTTTCCTCTCTTAAGATTATTCTTTGCTCTTTGTTTTCTATTCATAACACATAATTTCTTAAGCAATTTAACATATCTAGGAATTTGTTCACTAGCATTAAAAAGAGGAATATCTACCTCACATACACGAAAGACTTGTAGATGTCCTTGTTCTCCTCCTTCCTTCATTTATCCTTCAAAGATTCCGGAAAAGGTGGTTTTGGCACATAGGAAGGCCATCTTTGCCTTCTTGTGAGGAGAGACTGATGGCTCAGGATTGGAATCTGATTTCTTGATGATGAACTCTTACTCAATCTCGTTCCACTTACTCACTCTCTTTTTGGACAATTTCTCGGCCTCTTCCTCCACTTTTTTTTTAAAAATGACCCTTTTATTCTTGTTTTGAACAATCTCACCATTATCCCGAGAAGTGACAACATCCTTGCCACTTCTCAAAGTGGTAGCACTTGCATTTTGGCGAGGGTTCAAATTCGGTTGGGAAGGAAGCTTGCTTAAATCTCTTGACTACATCAAATTCAATATTTGATCCATTTGATCACTTGAGTTTCCAAGTTTTTGATGCTCGATTCTTCCTTCTCTTAGAATTTATTGGCTTTCACCGCTCACAAGCTTAACCTCCCTATGGCTTTCATCACTTCATCTTTCGACATCCCCAAACTTTCATCTTGATCATGGGGCTTATCTTTAAGCCTTTTGAATTGTTTTTTAGGAGACCAATATTATTGTTGAGGGGGGCAATAAGGTTGAGGATTTTGACCCCCTTGAGCATTTGCATACCGAAGATTGGATGGTCCCTCCAATTAGCATTGTAAGGCCTATTTTGGTAGCTTTTACCACCTTGATAGCCTTGGTTGCCTTCATAACTTTGGCCTCCTTGATATTTTATGACACAAACCTCCTCGACATAATCATCTTGCAAATGAGGACAAACGTTTGTAGGATGTGCCGATGAACAAATTTCATATGACTTTATATGTGGCGCATTTCCGGACTTAGTCATAAAAGACTTCACCTTAGAACTTAGGGCCAACATTTGATCCATAAGCTTTCCATTGTAGGCGGGACTTGTGTTGTTCGGGTTTTTCCTAAGATTGAATCTCAAACTAAAAGTCCCCGACTCCTTAGCCAACTCTTCATATAGCTCCATAACCACTCCGACACTTGTTTCTAATGCCTCCTCTACAAGCTCCCCCTACTAGCCTTTGCTCCTTATCAAAAGACCATTGTAGAAGTAATACACCAAGTCTCCTTTCGAATAGCCATGGTACAGGCAACTTGAAAGAAGCTTTTTGAACCTCTCCCAATAGTCGTAAAATGACTCATCATGCCATTGAAGAAAATTGCTGATTTCCTTCTTCAAAGTGGGGGACTTGGAGGAAGGAAAGTAATTTGTAATAAACGTCCTCTTTAACTAAATCCATTAGTTTATACTCTCGGATGGAAGGTAATGAAGCCAATCTCTTACGACATCTCTCAAAGAAAACGGGAAGGCTTTCAACTTGTACAGTTCTTCGTCCACTACCTCGAAAATCATACCACAACAAACCATATGGAAGTTGGAGAGATGTTTGTTGGGGTCCTCTCCTTACCTAACAAGAAATAAAGGTAGCAAGTGTATCAATCTGGATTTAAGCACAAAGTGCCTATTAGGCCCAATCGCCAGATAAGTGATGTACATCGGTTGTTGCTCAAGGTTGGGAGTTATAGTATATCTCAACGGAACTTGCCTCAACAGAAAATTTCCTCCTTGAAGGGAAGGATGTTGTGGCCCTCCTTCAAGATTCTCATCTTGATGCTCCATGGAAGTAGAAGGTTCCTCAAAATGGTCACTAGAAGAGGTGTTATTTACACTTTCTAAAGAAAGCCTTGTAGCCTTTTTCAAGTTTAATTCTAACTCGGGGTCATAGTGTAGGGGTTCTTATGAAGAGAATCGTGTATGAACCAAAAACCAATAACTCAAAAAATGCATCTCCAATCCAACCAAAAATCAACTAAAAACTAAATAAAAACAAACTAGCACATATTCACACAACTAGCAAATATTCACACATAATATGCCTAAACACTTAAAAATAAACGCCTCTTTCCCGGCAGGGCACCAAAATTTGGGAGGTCGTCATCGTACTTCTCAAATATACAATTATAACCCCAAAGTGCTTCCTAAATACAACTGAGTAGATAGTGACAAATCAGGGTTTTCCACGAAGAAGAGATATTTTTCTAAGGATTCATGCATATAAGGGTGGATAATAGCATATGTGTGTGTACATGTACACACACACACACACACACACACACACATATATATATATAAAAACAATTAAAGATGGGGGTTTTGGTTTGATTTTTTTAAGTTATGAAAGTAAAAAAACAAAACTAGTTTATGAAGACAATTATACTAATCATGCAACAAACTAACAAAGGATAATAAAATCACAATTAACAAAGCCTTGGGAGAAATTGGTTCTCACTTCCAAGCCTTTTATAAATCATAGAAACAACCACTCATTCAATCACATTGATTACTTATAGTGAATGCTATCACTTCCATTTTGAAAATAAGCATTCTGCTATTCTTGAGAGTAATTCACAAAATCGATCAACAACTATTTGCAAAGCCCACCAATGATCACTTTAGACAAACAAAGTTTAAAGGTATTTCATCAATGACACTATACACAAAGAATCAATAGATTTGATAACAACTACAAGCATTCTACCAAATGACTAGTCATTTAACCAAACAAAACATTTATTAGGTTTAATCAAGCGAGATCGACATTAAAGATTCTACCTTATTTGTGCTGCCTTAGGATAAATATGATAACAAACCACATTAACATACTCATCTAGCAAGATTAATATCATTTACCCAAAAAGAAGTCCTAATTCCATGTTCTTGGATTTTCATGCCAAAAGTGAGAAGAAATTGTGCACTTTCCCAACACCCTAGCATTCCATCATACAAACATTTCACATTCTCAAACAACCCATGACATAAATGAAGTAAACATCAACATTCATGCCACAATAAATGCTAAGAAATCAATGCTCATAAGAATGAAATAGAGTTTCTCACTACATGGGCTTTGAAGCTTCAATCAATTTCTCCCTAAGAGATAACTTAGCTACTAGAATCCAACTAATAATTCAAATCAAACCAAACATAATTCAAGATGAAAATAGATTAAGTAAAAGTGAAAACTAGGGTTTTGGAACAGGGAAAGTCGGGGAAGAAGAGAGTAGAAATGAGAGGATAGGGCTTGGTACTTATAGTACAAGAAAAATAATAAAATAGGCCACTTGCAGCAGGGTTGTCGCGACCAGCGACAGATCTTCACTTTTCTTGTCTTATCTTCCAAGTCTTCAAAATCTTCACTTCACTTCTCTTGTCTTCACTTCCTCAATTCTTCAACCCCAAAGGATGGTCTTCCAATCTTCGTATATTTCCTTGCCACACAAAATTCCCCAGAAAATTAGTAAGAGTGAAAAAAATTGCATAAAATGAATACATCTGAGGCAAAATACAAGATCTAGAGCACAAAAGTATACAGAAGTAAGTCCAAAATGTCCTAAAATTACCACATAAAATGAATACATATGAGGGATTGGCCATGGAAGCTGCAATGGTTAATTTTTTTTGTTGTGGCACTCCGAAGTCTCGCGATAGCGTTTCGATTGGATGCTAGGAACACACAGAGATTAATGCGTTGGAAGCAATTTAGCGCCTCATGCCTAGGTTTCTTGCATATTTGGCATTGTGGCCATGTGCAATCAACAGCGGGTTCAGCAAAAGAGGGACAATCATGGTCATGTTTCTCATTTGCATGCTTCACACGCTATTGCCGAGTGCCAGAAGAACAGGAGGCAGATTTGGCGGTGGGAGATTGCAGTGCTTGAACATCTTCCTCCTGGAGAGACTCTTCATGTAACAGAATTCCAAGTAGTTCATCGGAGCAGACTATGTTGCACGGGGACGGCTCTCAGGGTGAAGTACCCGTACCGGGGACGTCCCCATATCGGATACTTGATGGGTACTTCTAGGAAACGTTTCTATCCCG
>JAULKM010099816.1:0-10730 GCA_032355605.1 Rubia tinctorum
TCTCAATCGACTCCTAGTCAAATGATTCCACAGTTCCCTCCCACTGGAGTCACTGCATGCACTTTATGTTCATGTGGCCAAATAAACAATTCCAGAGGTATCCCGGACTCAAATAATTTATTTTTAGCCCTTTTGATGCTTATGTCATAAACTTATTCATCCATATAAAGCAAACAAAGACAATTATCTAATTTTGCAAAACTTCAACATGTCAATTTAAATTGGAATAACCATTTATCCCTAGTACAATGGAAAACCTTATGTGTCCAACACAAAATGGTGAATGTGTTTTTGTAACACTCAGATCAAAATAACTATTAAATGATCTACTGTAAGGCCAAAAGGCATTGATAAATTTTAAGTTCCTACGGTTAATTGAGCAACCCTTGCTTCATTTCCCTTATGTAGGTTTACCTCTCATTAAGGTTGACTCCTACTTTGATCTCACCACAATTTAGAAATTATGAGAAACACGTATGGTATCAAATACCTATCAGTAGAGTTATTAAGATAGGGACTGATTATGACGCATATAACTGAAATGTAACCTACTCGCCCATTATCTGTCCTCTAAGAACAAAAGGCAGCAGCCTTTCTAATTGCATGTGTCATTGCAGTAGAAGTATTGGGACATTTCATACTTTACAAGTTTCTGCTTCCTAACAATATGTTGTGTCTTAGGCGCATGAGTGCTATGGTTACCTTTGCCCTATCCCACTTCTTTATTCTTTCCATTTCTGATTCAGATCCCTTTTGCTCCTGCACCAATAGAACCTTGTTCTTGGTCTCAATCTTGACACTTAACTCGGTTTATTTTAAGCATCTCATGCAGGTTAGTCAAAGTCTTTTCATTTCCACTTAAATGGTTCCAAACCATCATACAGTGAAAAAAGATAGATGCCAGGGACCAACTCTCAGCCATAGGCAAAACCAAGTATCTCCATGTTATCAAATGATCCAAACATTTTACAAACATGAGATCCCACTAGTTTCCCTTTCTCGATATTACAATGAAGAATGGTCTTAAAGGTCTCAAATCTCTCAACCCTAGCCTGCTCCTGAATTATATCTCAGAACTGCAGGTTGATGTCGTAAGTATCTGAGTTCAAAATTTTTCTTGCACTTATGTACTCATATTGTTCAACATAAGACACTTGACATCAGGGATTTGAATGACATACTCCTTTTTTCTTGCATTAGAACTATAATCAAGTTCCTTTGCCAAGTAACTGCCGTTCAATTCATCCTTCCAAAGGATCGAACGCAGATTAGAAGAGTTGTTGTTTGTTGTTATAAATTATTACTACAATATAATTAAATACAATTAAAAAATCGTTTAAGTAGAATAACTAAAAGAAAATAATACAAGCATTATTGCAAGTTATTCATCATTTTATTCTCTCCAAATTGGTCCCGTGAATAAAATGATTCCAAGATCCTCAAAATCACAAGGTTTTTAATCATGCTTTGGCTTGTCTCAATTCCTTTGATTTTAGGTAAGCAATCTCGTTGCTAATAGTATCCAATACTACTCTTGGTCGATAGGGTACATCCAATGTACTACCAATCTTCTTTGCCTCAACAACTGAGGACCCCTCACTGATATTGACGAGAACACCAAAACTAACATGTAGACCCCTTTCACTAGGTCTACCCGCATCTATCCAAAGATTAGAAGTGCCACTATTGCTTTGGCAAAATCTGTCACTAGTGATCGAGGATTTAACGGCTGTTCCTTTTTTGGAAAGACAAATTATTTCTCATTATTGCTTTTGGGACTGTGGTTCGTTATGTTCGTTTGATCATTAGTGAACTAATTTGATAATCATTCCACACACATAAAACCAATCGCGTGCATTTATAATATAAAAGCTATAAATAAATGCATATAAAGTGATACTAGTATGGGCCCCTAATATTGACAAACTCTTCATATTGTAGTTGAATCTCATCTTTTGATCTTCTCATCGAACTTACAATTTATTTCAGCTTAAATAATAAAATTGAAAATAAATTTACAACATAGCAATAAACGATAAGCAGACCGTATTTAATTACAATACTCAATAAATGACACACATACCGTATTTAAATATCTGGTTGGTCATGGTAGTCACTAATTACCTTGCACTTAATCAAATTCATATACACATACATTCATTTCTAAAATGAATGACCCAATAAAATATATAATAAATTGGGATAAAATCACATAATAAATTATGCAATTAACCATACTAAATTAATTAAATTAACTAATTTCTAAAATTATTAATATTAATTATTTTCTTTGTCATATTTAATAATTATAAATTACTAAATAATCTAAGTATATTAGGCAATCCATACCAAATAATTAAGTTAACTAATTTCCAAAATCATTAACTTCAATTATCTTTATCTAATATTTAATTATTCTAATCAATAAAATAAATAAAAATTTAGTAATTATGTACATCCAAAAAAATTAATTAATAAAAATTCGTTTTTATTAATTTTAATTTTGAAAATTAAAATTACAAAAACTTTGTTCACATTTAATTTTAATTTCTAAAATTAAAATTTCTCCCACTCAAAAATTAAATTAATAAGAAATTGGCCTAGCCAATTAATTGCCAAATGATTCAATTAATAGGCCCAGCCATTAAATTCAATCTGGGTTTTAATTTGGCTCAACCGAAATATACCCTAATTTCTATATATGAACACTAGTACTGTAACTAAGATTTAACTTTAACAAACCAACGACTAACTCTTACTTCACCTTCCATATATAAATACTAATAATTAAGGTTTATTTTTAACTAATTAATGATTAATCCTTACTTGAATTTCTATATGTAAAAACTAATAACTAAGGTTTGACCTTAATTATCAAAAATCAACCCTTAATTGATTTTCAGTATATAAACTCTAATCAAAATGTTTTACTTTAACTTATCAAATGTCAACACTTACTTTACTTTTTATTCGTAAATACTGATCAAATGTTTTCACTGATCAAAAGTCAACACTTACTTGATTTTCTTATATAAACACTTATGAAAGACAAAGTCTTGTATGAGACAGTCTCATGGTGAGACCAAGGTTAAAATATTACAAGTATTATACGAGGATAGGGTTCCAAATAGAATTTATAGAAAGTTTAGGGTATAAGGAGGGATCTGGGTATGAATACCATATTCTTGGGGGAGGGGTGATATGAATCTTCTTGCAAATACTCTGGATTGCGGATTTAAAATCTTTGACCGAATGAAGGGATCTGCAAACCCTCACTAGATCGCATGAATCGATCACCAACTAGCCCTCGGGATTGATGCTCAACTCAAAAATGTGCTCGTTAACTAGCTTACAGGATTAACTCACAAATAAAGGGTTCTTTGTTCACTAACTAGCCCACAATATTAGTTCACAAAATGTATTGATATTTAATTAACTCGCAGGATTAAGAAATAATGAAAATTAATGCTCGCAAGTAATATACTCGAAAATCTGAATTTTTTATTGATAATAATGTTGTAAAATTTTGTGCATGGCCTTTTTTATTTATAGGGTATAATTCGGCCAGTACAAATAGAAACTAAAAAGAATTATGGTAGATTTAAAATTTTAAAATCATATATAACTATAAAACCTAATCTAGATCTTAATGATGACCATATTCATCCAAGTAAATCAATCTAAATATTGGATGAATTCTTGAATGAATATACCTTATCTAAACATACCAAATCTAATTCTAATCTAATCAAAACTCCTAATTACAATATTTCAAAATTAATTCTAAATATGAGCACACTAGCTCATTAAAAACCCAATGGAAAAATAACATAGTGTTAAACTTCTAAAAATACTAAACTACAAAAAATATAATAAATGATATTTTTGGCATTGCATCAGGGGGTGTTGAGTATAAATAATTAGGGAATTAATGATTCTGGGCCATAAGAATCTCGCGGGTCAAGAATCCGGGTCGGAGAATTTTGCGGGTCAAATTTTCTCCCCATTTCTGCACAATGCACGTTTTTTTACTACCAGATTTGATGTTTCCTTTACAATACTTGATGTTACAACCAAATTTTTTGATGTTTTATCATAGTTATTTTTTTAATAAAAAATCATGTATTTTAAAGTTAGATTTTGATCTTTTGATGTAAAAATCTTGTATTTACATGTTAAATTATTGGCCTTTAACACGTTTTGACACTAGTTAGTGAACATTAATATCTCAATTTTTAATTTTAAACTTATACTTTAATTTTTATTGATGTATTAGTCTTTTAGTGTGTCATTTTAAAAATTGATATCGATGTTTCATTTTTCGTATTCTAAATATTAGGTACTTAGTGAATGTATATCTCGATGTTTCAATCATGTGAATAAGTTTATTAACTTTTTGATGTTTTATTTTTATGATATTAGGATCACATTTTGGTGTTTTAAAATTAGTGTGTATTATAGTGTTTTCTTTCGATGTTTAACTATTTTTAATTTAGTTTGTATTTTAGGGTTTTTATTTGATGTTTTAACTATTTTCTTTTGATGTGTATTTTTAGTATTTTCATTTTATGTTTAAATATTTTAATTTGATATTTTAAAATTAATGTGTATTTTATTGTTTTTATTTGACGTTTAAACTATTTTCTTTTGATGTGCATTTTTAGTGTTTTGAATTGTTTTTTAACTATTATAATTTAATATTTTAAAATTATTGTGCATTTTATTTTATGTTTAATAATATTTAATTTAATTTTTTTCGTGTTTTTATTTGATATTTAACAATTATAATTTTTTAACAACACCTTACTATAAATGCAAAGTCTTGTGAAAAACCGTCTTTCCATAGACATATGGAAAGACGGGGTTGGATTTAAATTATAGAAAAGAAAAAAAATTAGTTGCAATATTAAAATTTTATTATACAACGCGTAGTAGTTATAAGTTTGTGACTCAATTAATGCAATCCAAAAACTTTATCTTGATTTCTTCTAATTTATAGTTTAAACCTTAGTATTTCCATAACTTATGATAAGAACGTCTTTCAAGATACGGATTCTACCAAAAATGGTGGGTTTTGACCGTGTAAATTGGGGGCTTTCTTAACATCATCTTACTAAAAATGGGTTTTCATGGGAGTTTATTAAGATTATTCATAATAATATCTCAAACACCTGGTTTATGTCTTAATCAATGACCATTTGAATTTTTAGGTGAAATTCTCAGGAAAGATGCATTTTCTTAAACTTATGAACATGACTCAGTGTCTTGCGCATTAAATGTTGTATTTTTTTTATAAAATTTAAATATTTTATTTTAAAAATTAAAATAAGTAATAATATGTATTTGAATGTGAAAATATAAAAATATACAAAAACATATTTTAAAATATTTTAAATTTAATATGTAATTTAACAAATGCAGTGTATAAGGTAAAAAAAAAGTGACATATCTATAAACTTATGGACATACCGTCTGTCAGGAAACTCACTTTTTTTTAAGCTCTTGAAAGGAATTAAACAAGGGATCCCTATCCCTTTCCTTCTAAACCTTTTTTTTAGAATCCTTTTAAAGAAGCATGTCCTTCATCTTTCAAAAACCCCTCTCTCACCACGGCTATGCGGCTGACGTTACCTTTTTAATGACAACTAAGAAGCAATATCTGATTAAAATGAGAGGTTTTTTGGATGACTTTCAACAAACAACTGGTCTGGAAATAAATTACTCTAAAAGTGAGTATTTTATGGGGAAAAAAGGAATCAGTTACCCAGCATCAGAGGTTTCAAAATCTGTAAGGCGTGAAGAAAGGATCACTTCCTTTCAAATATTTCGGTACATCCATTTTTCAATAGGAAAATGAAAAAACTGTATCTTCCAGCCTGTACTTGCCACATTTGACTTCGAAAATCAAGTGGCTCTCCCCTGCAGGAAGAGCCACTTTAATCCAACCATGTCTGTATTCTTTGCCACAGCACATCTGGTCGGTATTAACTCCTACTAAATACACCATGAAATTTATAGGAGAAAAAGACTTTATTCTTTTGGGGTAAGCATGACCAAAAACAAAATAAGGTTTGGAAAATATGGAAATAACTGTGTTTCCCAAAATTTGAATATGGTTTTGGTTTTAAGGACATGAACACAATCATTAAATCTTTTCATCTTAAATTGTGGTGGAAAATTCAAAAGAATGATGCACCATGGTCAAACTTGACTTGGTCTCTCCCTCAATCACATAGGTAATCCCACACCTGGAATAGGATCAGCAAGATTGACCAATTAGCTTTGAGCAAATTAAGGATCATTCATGGACAAGAAACCTGTAGCCTGCTGCAGTCTAACTGGACTGGTTATGGCTTTCTACAGGATCAGCTACCGCCCCCAATTCCTCCTTATCTTCTCTTCTTATCAGTGGCTGACTTTACAGCTACAAAACAATTAAACTTTTAATTTTAGCTTCTTATGGATGTTTTTTCACACTGTAGGTACAACAATTTCTTCAACAAGCTGAACTGGATCCAACACGGATGGACAGACTGACTTGCAAACCGTAAATATAAGGTAATTTCTTTGTTAAATCAGCGTACCAGGTCTTGAGAAAAAGGAAATCACCAGTTCTTGCGCTAAAAAATGTATGGATCGGCAATTTAGACCTGAAGGTATCTTTTTTTACTTGGAAGTTATTCCTTCCATTTGATGATGTTCTATCAACTTTGGGTATTCAACTAGCTTCTAAGCGTCCATATTGGTTCCCTTGATACACTTGATCATTTCTTTAACTGCCGTGAATTTGCGATAAAGATATGAGATTAATATCTGGTTTCCATTCAATTCATGGTGTTTGATAATCTGTGGGATATGATGTCTTGTTTTTTTGTCTCTGAGTGGGCTTTCTAAAATTCATACCATCCTGATTCACTTAGCCCCATCTATAGTCTGTTGGTCTTTGTGGAAAGCTAGAAATAAACTCATTTTTATGACACACCATTGCATTATGATCAGATCATAAGGGAGATTAGGCAACTATTTTTTCATTGCTTTGTAAAAAAACAGGTTCCTGGAACGAAATAAATAGATTGGGAATTTGGGATTGGGTTCTTTTAGGTTTTCTACCAGAGCTTAAACATAAAACCCAAACCCCCCATTTGAGTGATTAAATGGCAAAAACCTGATCTAGGATTTAAAGTGAATGTGGATTTTGCATGGACAGACCAATATGCACGTCTTGGAGTTATCATTAAGGACATCAATGCCTCTTTTATTAAAGCTAAGACCCAGTATAAGGAATCCTACTCTCTTCACGCCGAATTAACCTGGCAATTAACTTCATCATTGAGCTCTAGAAGAAACTACCATTGAAACTGTAGATTAGCTTTCCCGGAAAGAGCTCCATGGAAATCTTATTCTTTAGCTCATCAGATTAATCTGAAACTGAATTTAAATGGGATAAAGCTAGAGCACTTATTCAGGGAAGCTAATAAAGGATCAGATTCATTGTAAAAGTTTGCAAATAGGACTAAAACAATGGCTGCATTTGAAACTTTTATTGATCTCCCAACAGAAACTAAAGGCCATCTTAGACCGGACCTATTCGGCATTCCCTAGATAAGAATTCGTTAACGTTCGGATGCTACTGATGATTCTTTTTGTTATCTTTCTGGTACACTCGGCTGCTTAGCTTCTTTTCTCTTGTTCAACGTGACACCACTACAAAACACCATGATCTCAGTTTGAGTCTCAAACCTGGCAGCGACCATCAATAATGATCCTCCCTTTAGGAACCACAAATCAGATTTTTCTGACTTATAATTTGAATAAAAACTCTTACTATCATAGAATTGAATAAAAGATGTCTGACCGAACTTAGTAATTAACACATGGGTGGAGATTATTCTCTTTGGAAACACATCTTCTATTTACATATTTGTATATATACTCGTTTTATATGCAGCTCCTTTTGAAGTGGCAAATCTACGCGCCAAAAACGTGCGTAGAGGTGGTAATTGAGTGGAAGCGGGAAGAATTGGGATGTGAAATCAACAAATGGGTAAATAATGAAATGGGGTATCAAATACCCATTAGGTTCCTGGATTGGCAGGGATGACAATGATTATATTTATGGGAAACCATCAAATGCCCAATAAATTCCCAAAAATACCCAATAAAATGCATATGTAATATTTAACATAAAATTCACTATTATTTATAAATTATACTTGTTTAACGCATGTATAATTTATTAGCTTAACAAATTGGTGTTAATAGACAGACCGTCACTCATTCACATGTTTAAATTATATTTGAAAAACTGGTTTTACCATTTTAGGCTAACTATCAAACCTATGTTCCAACATAGTATATCTAACCAAGTATGTAAAGTAAATAATGCACGAGACACACAACTTGGTTACGTAGTTCGGTAAAATCCACCGACGTCTGCGGGGTCTGGCCCAGTTCAGAATAAACCTACTAATCAGAGATAGAGTACAAAGTACATCATACAACTATACTTATCTTCTAATTACAACATATGGATTTTCCAAGCTCCCCTTGCTACTAATCCACATTGATTAGACTCTCTCTGACCTCGAAATTCGTCGACGCTGGATCTCCTGCTCCCGGGATATTAAGGTGTACGACTCTGAACTTGATCAACAGGTCATGTATGTTAGAACATATAAATTTTGGCTCTTTGCAAGTCTCTCGGCAGAATGTAAATCTGAAGAACGGTTTTTTTTTTCAATTTTAATTCACACGCCTTGCAGCCGTTTATGTCCTCTATTTATAGTCCATATGCAGATGAGAATATACCATGATTATCTATATAATATTCATATTCCTTATTTTTTCTGAAGCATATCCAAATCACATTAATAAAATGATTTTCCTTATCTCAAATATCACATAATATCCCATAATATCTAATTTCATAATTATAGGGATTTTCCATAAACCCACGATGCTTCTAAACGGTTAAATCAATGTTGCTAAAACTCCAAGTTTCCATAAATTACTCTCGCCGCAATATTCTAGTAGCCAAAACTGAACTTCCGCGGTATGTTCCAACATGGAACGTTTCTCTTTTTTAACACTAGTTCACAAATACCAACACAATAATCCATGAGATGCACATGACTTTACAATCTCCTCTTTAACGAGTTATGATTGATTATATATGGTAAAGAATTAAAATCAGTAACACATTATAATATTAGTATAAGTTATGATTAATTATATATAATAAAGAATTAAAATCAGTAACATACTACAATATTAGTATAAGTTATAATTAATTATATACAGTAAAGAATTAAAATCAATAACATATTACAATATTAGCATAAGTTATGATTGATTACATATAGTAAAGAATTAGATCAGTAACATGTTATAATATTAGTATGTTATTTTTAGACAACTTTGGTTTAACATACTCCCTCCGTCCCAACTCAAATTGCACACTTTCTATTTTGGGCTGTCCCAGCTCAAATTGTAATTTCTGATTTTTGCCAAAAATGGCATGGTTAACTTGGGCTGATTTATCCATTTTGCCCCCAGAAATTTTCAAAATCTCAATTGGGCCTGGGCTTAATGAGCTAGGGTTAGGGAATGGTTTTGAGGTGTCCCTCGGTGCCCGTGCCGCGTTTCTGTTTTGGCTTCCAAAACATGCCTGATTAAAGCGTGGGGCAGCCTTTGTCTCCCACTCAATTTCGAACGCTCCTTATCCCGAAAGCATCCAATGCTCATTCACAACCTCCAACGCTCCCTTATCGCTTCATTTACTCTGCCTCTCTCACTTTTCTGTGAAATTGAATCTCATCCTCTGCCTCCTCTCCAATCTGAACTCTGGTTGCATTACCATCAGAGCTTTAGAACGTCCCTCTTCGTCTCCGTTTTCATCACGGCGTGTTTCCTACTGCCGGAATCCATGAGATGTCGCATGGGTTTGGTTTTCGTTGATTGCAAAACTTTGTTTCATCAAATTAGGGTTTGAAAACCCTGCTCAACTTCCAATCCGTAAGTTCCGGCCTCAATATTTGGAAGCTTTCTGGTTTGAAATCTGTGTTTTGTCCCGTAAATGTTCTACACATGTTTCTGCTTTCATCTTCGTTGTCGAATCTTTCTCTGTGATTTCATAGATCCGTAGATGAAATTGTTTTTGGTGACATATCTCCCTTTTTTAAAAAGCAGTGTCCGTATTGTGTGTTTGAAACATGTGGTCCATGATTTTGGCTTCCTTTTTGGATGTTCTTCGTGGATTGGGTGTGAACTTCTGTAAAGAGCAACCCTTTCACCATTGCATGTGTTTTTTCCAACCATCTACTGTCATTGTCGTTGAAGTTGTGGTTACGATGTTTTGGTTTTCAACTACTTTGTTCACTAACTTTTTGTAGTTGCATAGATATGCCTTTTTGGATGTTCTTCGAGCTAAAATTTCTTGACTCTTAGGCTAGATCCTCATAGAGCTCCATAGCTTCACTAGACGACTTGTTCCCCAGAGAACCATTACAAGCTCCCCTCACTAGCCTTTGGTCTTGATGAAGGAGACCATTATAGAAGTAGTATACCAAATCCCCGTCCGAATAGCTATGATATGGGCAACTAGCAAGAAGCTTCTTAAACCTTTCCCAAAAATCATAAAATGACTCCTCGTGTCATTGGATGATGTTGCTTATATCCTTCTTCAAGATTGCGGACTTTGAGGCCGGGAAGTATTTGGAGAGAAATTTCCT
>JAULKM010099817.1:0-10730 GCA_032355605.1 Rubia tinctorum
TGAACTGCATACTGTTATGAAGTTGGAGGGCAGTTCCTCAAGGTTAACTTGCTTTCAGTTTTAGTCAATCAGCTCTCGTTCACCAATTGCTTGTTTTCTTCTTGTTCTGCAACGTTACACCACACACACAAAACTTTGTGTTGATTTTCTACCCCTAAATTGAATGTTAATTTTATGGTTTTGCTGGAGTTTTGTGTTGAAGCCACTGCTTCTGGCATGGAATTGGAGCACGTAGGCCTAGTTTGCCCATTTAGATCACTGTGAAAAATCCCCCTATGGTTTTGGATATAGACATTGAAAACATAAGAATGACATTCTAATTTGGAAAATTAATGCAGTAGAATCTTTTGTATCTCATTACTTCAACAATGGTGCTGTTCCTATAATTGCCTAGTGTCCTTGTTGTGTTACATTATGTTCCCTCCGCGCCAACTATTTTTGCACTCTTTCCTGTTTGGAACGTCCCAACTGTTTTTGCCCTCTTCACTTTATTTTTATTTTCATTTTCATTTTTGACCACTTTTTATTCATATTTTATCATGGGCTGGCCCAAAAAAAGTTTAAATCAGCTTTAAAAAAACCTAAATCAACTGTTTTTTGCACTGTTCACTTTATTTCCATTTGTATCTCATTACTTCAACAATGGTGTTACTTCCTATAAATGCCTAGTGTCCTTTTTATGTTACATTATGTTCTAATATACTCTCTCCGTCCTATTTTGAAGTTTGCAACTGTTTTTTGCAAAAAAATTAAGACAAGTATATGTGACATCTTTTTAATGGGTGATGAGAGTGAACCTAAATAAATCAAATTAAAGGAAGAGTTCTAACCACATATTTATGGTTAAATGTAGAAAGTTTAGAATTAGGAATTTTACAGTGAGACGTCGCAAAAAGGAAAATAGGAAATTTATTGGGGGACGGAGGGAGTAGATACTAGTAGTATAATCAGAGTGTAAATGATATAGCACGTGATTAGGAGTTCGTGGAGATCAAATATACGTATAGGTGTCAATTCTGGTTATCGTGTCGGGTTGAAACATGTCGTGTTGAAACAGGCCAAGATGAAACATGTTGATTTCATTTGTCGGGTTGGGTCGGGATACTGTTCTGTCGAGTTGAAAATGTGTCAGTTTTTTTCCTCGGGTGGGGTCGTGTCAGGTCGAGATAATATTGGGTCGGATTACTGTCGTGTAATTTTTATACTCGGGTTAGGTCGAGACGGGTCAGAATATTGTTGGGTTGGATTGGATCAGATCGATTTACTGTTGTGTCATTTTTTGCACGAAAGTTTTTGTTCGATTTTGATCATGTCAGTATTTTTTATAAAGTTTCATATTGTTTTCAGATATATTTCGGGTTGGTTCATTTTAAACTGGGTTATTATGCTACCCGATTAAATTTGGGTTTGTTTTGGTTATGATTCGATAATATTATTGTTACAACTGCACTATTATCGGGTTTTGTTTCGTTGTAACTTGTAGTCTCTAGTTATATATTATTGGAAAATAGTTATATAGGAACGGTATGTCATTGTTGGGAGAGTCATATCGGTTCTAGGAATTTCATAGGCACCTGTGATATGCTAAATGAAACAAATTGCTGGTGCCCAAGAATAAATCCAACACCGGTTCACCAAAATACCGGTGCTAATACCCGTGCCTATAACCGGAATAGTAATTTTTGCATTTAAATTGTGTTTGTAAAATATCTAGCACCTATACCAGTGCTAGGATTGCATTTAATTTAAAATTTCAAAAAATACTTTGAAGCAGTCTCACCCATCTGCATTATAATTGTACATGCACCGATATGTTGACGAATGGCACCGGTAGTCATACCAGTGCTCGGTACATAGAAAATTTTTCAACATTTACAACTTAGAATAGGAAAGTTTTTTTTTTGAAAAACAGGTTTACATTATGAGTTATTCTAAAACATGTACTGGTGATTTCCAACATTTCACCAAAAAATATTTTATTTAATATTTTTATATTTATGAAACAATAACAAAAATTATGTATTTTGGAGCAGGGAATAATTGGGTAACACAATTTTTGGCCACGTTTTAATTTTTCAAAACTGTAGAAGTAATCAATGTTGACTTTCGAACTCCTCTTCTCCCATACATGCTCAAATTTCAAAGTCGCAATCGTATATTATTGAATTTTATTTTGGTGTCGTAAATTTCGAAATTCGCCAACTCCAATTTTGTTGTTAGGACGTAAGTGCTAAAGGTAAAAACTTTACTCGTAACTCGAAAGTGATGCTACATCATACACCCCCATTATATTTTTCGAGTACGTAACAGAATATTTATCAACATCAAGCATAAGAACATATCCATAATCATTTTAGATTTTCATTTCTTACTTCTAAGTAATCAACTTCAAATTACTCTAAAACATGTATTAGCGATTTCCGACATTTCACCAAAAAATTCACCTGCTCTATATTTCTATATTTAGGCAAGAATAATAAAAATAATGTATATTGGAGCAACGGATAATGAGGTAATACAATTTTGGACCACAATGTAATTTTTCAAGATTGTGTAAAAGTATTCAATGTTGACTTTCAATGCTCTTATGTTCACTCATACATGCCTAAATCATAAAGTTGAAATCATACATTATTGAATTGCATTTTGGTATCGCCAATTTTGTGATTCGACAATTCAAACTTTCTTGGAGGATCTAAGTGTAAAAAGTAAAACTTTACTCGTTATTCCAAATTGAAATTATCTCGAATGTGATGATACCCTATACATCCCCCATTGTATTTTTCAAGTCCGTAACAGAATATTTATCAATAATTGGGCACAAAAACGTATATGTAATCCTTTTCGATCTCTCTTTCTTACTTCTAATTAATCAACATTAAGTTACTCCAGAACATGTACTAGCACTTTCTAACATTTCACCAAGAAAACAGTTATTTTCTATTTCTATATTTATGCTAGATTATAAAAAAATTGTATCTTGGAGAAAAGGATAATGCCATAACGTTTTTTGAAGTTTAGTCATTTACGGAAAACTATATGAGTAATTAAGTGAAATAATTAATTTAGTTAGATATAGTTACATATTAAATACAATAAAAATAATTATTTTATAATATTTAATTCAAATTATTTAAAAATAATTATTTATAAGTTGAGATATATCATAATTATATATATTTGACAGAATAAAATTAAATATCAAATATTCTTATTAGTATCACTAATTATAAAATACTCTCATCTAACATTTACTCGGTCTATAACAAGAATTTATGATAATTTATTAAATATTATTATTACAATACCTTTCAAACTGATTTTTGAAATTAATATTTAGTTGACTCTCTATAATTACTAATTCAAAATTATAATTTTAATTAGACATCTCTCTTTATTTGACTATTATTCATTAGATTTATAAATTTAGTCGTGTGCATTTTTAACTAAATCTTGTGTATTTAGATTTGTTATAAGTTGACTTCACGTACTATTAATCATATCTGTAAACTCGTAATATATAAAAATTCCACTTTATTCTAATAAGTATGTCTAAAGAATTTATTAGTTGGACTCAAAACCAAGTTGAATTTGTTTCATATTAAATGTTAATTGATTTTTTATAATTATATATGTTTTGGGTTGATTACACGTAGGGTTATATAGTTGATTTATCGGGTTGAATTAGATTCAGGTTGAGTTAGATTCAAGTTGAATTGGGTTCGGGTTGGATCGGCTTTGGGTTGATCTTGGGTTTGTGTTCAGGTTGGGTTCGGGTCCATATTATCGAGTCATATTCGTGTTTTGGGTTGAATTCGGTCGTGTCGGGTTCGGGTACATGTCAATATTTCTCGGGTAAAAATTGGGTTTTGGGTTGAGTGCGATCATGTTTAGATCAGGTTTGGATCAATGATTCTCGAATCAGATCGAATTACGGGTTGATTCAGTCGTGTCGGTACAGATCGGATTCTCGATTCGGGTTAGAGATTGACAATTCTACTAGTGAGGAGTGAGGAGTGAGGAGTGAGGAGTGAGGAGTGAGGAGTGAGGAGTGAGTGTGTATGATAGACTAGAATCACTAGACCATGTGTACTGTTCTTTTAATCAAAATATTCCGGTACTACTATTTTGAAATGGTAGAAATTTTAAGAGTACGTACCTAGCCGAACACTAGTTAAATATTTAAGCATACATAGGACAATTTTTAGTTTGATTATTATTTTGTCAATTTTGTTGTATTCGAGTTATTGACAAAAAAAATTCAATAAACGTTAGTTTTTTTTCCCATAACTCGTGACGTGCTTTAACTTATTCATTTCCTGCAAGGTAATAGCCATAATATATACATCCGTATAATAAAACAGGAATTTTCAGGCTTTTCCCCGCAAGGTAATAGCCATAATACACACATTCGTATAATAAAACAGGAATTTTCAGGGAAAAAGAAAATCAGAGGTGGTCACACTCAAAATCCACAAAGTCAGATTACAGGTAAGCAATTATTTATTAGTTATAATTCCTCCATATAACTTCATAACTTGCACACATTTTTATCAACCTTTTCAATTTACGTTTGATCGTCATTAATAACTTCAGTCATACGTACTTACGGTGCTTAAAAACACACGGTGCAGATAATATAACAATATATTCCATAATTATATTGTTACATGTAAACTATTTATGATCAAATTAACATAGTTTGAAAAGGTTAACAAAAATATATACAGGTTATACTGGAGATGAAAATTCATTCTTTACGAGGAAAAATGACACAATTTTCTTTTTCATCTATTCCAGTAAAATGATACTTCGATGGATGTGGAACTCTAGACTTAGGTGATTGAATTTATGAGAATGAAATGAGTGAATAAAATTGAATTTAGAAATGAAAAAGTAGAATGATTGAATGAAATTGAAGGAATTTTTCCATAAAAGGAAAGTGTGTCAAATTCACAAAAACAACTAAAAAGGAAAGTGTCACATACAATGAAACAGAGAGAGTATGATTTGAAAAGTACTCAAAATAACAAAGAATACTCCCTCCGTCCTACTCCAAAATGATTAATTGATTTTTGAGAGTCAAACTTGGTAAACTTTGACTGTAAATATAAATTAATCTATATAGAATAAAAATATCATGTGAGATATTGTTAGATTCATCTTAACGTCTATTTTCTAAATATCTATTTTTTATGCGGCATTATTATAGGTAACTAGAGATATTTACTGTCAAGCATGCTCATTAAAGACCATGAAAAAGTAAATAAGCAATTTAGAATGGGACAGACGGAGTATATGGTTAAATTTCCACCACGTCCTCGTTAATTTCAACAACTTTCAAACCTGGTCCACTGATTTCTAAAAATATTCCTATTTTCACCCCCTTATTCTTTGCTACACCAACTTATTTACTAGAGCGAGACAAAAACAATTCTGTCATTTTTACGGGAGACAAAGGAAGTATTATTTTTTACAGGACGGCAAGAGGGCGTGGTCTATAAATGAAAACGACTATCCCAAGTGCAGAAACATAAGAAGAGAGACAGAGAACAAAACCGAACATGTCAGTAGAAATGGAAGAAAAGGGAAGTAAAGGTTACACAGAAGATGGTACAGTCGATCTCAAAGGGAACCCTGTTCTCAGATCAAAGAGAGGTGGATGGAAAGCTTGCTGGTTCATTGTTGGTAAGTATTCTCACTTCACAATGCATCAATTTCTCCATTCACAATACTTAATTTCCTCTGTGTTTATGTTCTTCACATACAAATTAACTTCTGAAGAAAGCAACCGTATTCTTTAGCATACCAATCGAAGCACTGCAGTTTATAAACTGCAGTGCTTTGGCAACGCTGTAACCAAACACGGCGATCAAAACCGCAGTACCTTGGCAGTGCTGTAACTAGACACGGCGTAAGATTGCCGTGTTTGGTACGGTTGGTTTGTTATCAATACCAAATTTTCTGGTTTATTCATGGGTTAGATTATGATAAGAGCAATTTTGTTTGGTTTTGTTTTGGACCAATGCTCTACGCGTGAAGATATTTTGAGGTAGCATTTCGAGGAGGTCGTTGTGGATTTATTACTTGTTTTTCGTTGGCTACAATTAGCAATATGCAGACCACATGTTTCGTCATTATCTAATGTTAGCAGCTCAAGTTGTTGGGCTGAGTTTTGGTGCACGTGAGTTTCCCAAAAAAAGTTTACATTACTTTATTTGCGGGTAGACCAATTTATTATTTTTCTTTAAGTTCTTTTTGTTCCTTATTTTTTAAGCACCTAGTACAAGCTCTCAAATAATTATTGCAACCTCTACCAATTATGAGTAAAATAATTAACTTATGATTAAGCTATGCTATATGAAGCCTTAATATAAAATTTCTCTAATAATTGGAATTCATTTTCAAAAAATGATTTCCCCATAAATTAATAATGTTTTAATTTATATAATCACAAGTGAAGTTTTTTTTGTTCTTTTTTTTAAAAAAATTTGTATATGTTTAAGGATGATAATAATAAATAATTTACGTCAGTGTACTAGTTTCTTTCCTTTGTGCTTCTCTTTAACAAATTATGTTTAGTTTGAGAAATTTTTATTAATTCATAATGTTTATTCATCGCAATTTTTCAATGTGTATCGTTTGCATTTCCTCCTGCTTTAGACTAATATGAGATAATTAAATATAAAGCTCCCCACTAACCAGTTTAGCCCATGCATAAAGAAGCTTGTTAGTACTACATGCAATAGATATCTATCATAATTCTGTGTTGTAACATTCAATGTAATAGTACTCCATCAAAAGTTAGAATATTTATTTTAACAATAAATCATGTAGCATAGTTAAATTTTAATTAAAGTAAACCTCTACCAAAAATCGACGTGGGAAAGTTTCGGAATATATATATATATATATATAAACTTATTATACCAAAAATAGTTATTCAAACATTCACCTATAATTTTACTAGATTACTCCAATAATAATTGAAAGGAAGAAAAATCAAACATAACTATTAGTTTTTCTTGGTTTCACGCGTCTTGTTCATATGTGACATATGATAGTAGTAAATCTCTATGCTTCACATCACATCCTTGATGAATATTCTAACATTCCAGCCTAACTTGTAAAATAATTAATCGAGAGTTTAGTTTAGTACGAACACAATTATTAGTTATTACTCCACTTGATCAAATTCCAACATCATGTTATTATCTATTCAAGTTATTGTAGTCGTTGTTTGTATATGGGTGTTCTGAATTCATAAAAAGAAGAGAAGATCGAGTTTTAGAGTATCGTTGTGCTCACAAAATTTTCTTTTAGTCAAACTAACAGTTAGACATGATCATTTCATAGTCAATGTAATAACTAATATATTAATTTGATGTTTGTTTTTATTTATTGCAACGAAATTCTTAAAACTTTAAAAAAAATTGAAAATGTAGGCCATAAAAGTCATTAAAACAATTTTTTTGTTATTTGTCTAATGGTTAGTCGGTCTGACACGAGACTTTGATACGTTGTGTGATAGTGTACGAGGTGTTTGAGCGAATGGCGTACTACGGAATATCGACGAACCTGTTCATATATTTGACGAAGAAACTACATCAAGGCACTGTTACATCGGCTAACAACGTGACTTATTGGATGGGCACCGTTTGGATGACGCCAATGGTCGGCGCCTACATCGCCGACGCTTTTCTCGGCCGCTATTGGACTTTCCTCATCGCCTCCGCCATTTATCTTGCGGTATTTCACCTACTCTTTTATTTTGAATTTCATCTATCGATTCGTTAAATATGTTGTTCTTTTTTTCATATTACCAAAAAGAACATTTTAGATTGGAAATTGACGTTTGAGTATTCCTATGTCCATTCCATTATGAGGTTTCTCGAGAGACTGACCATCTGTCCAAACTTCCAATTATTTTTTTTACTAGAGATTATAAGTGATTAGCTTATAAGTTAAACATCTTTTCAGTGTTTGATAAATTATTTTAAAAGTGTTTGTTTAAGAATCAGAATCTACTTTTTGAGGAAAAACAGACGCTGGTCTCCTTGCTTTCAAAGTAAGTCAAAATAAGTCAAATATACATACTTTCTCTGTCTCAACCAAATTACCCACTTACTTTATGACACTATTCTCTTTCAAAGTTTGACTTCATATTTAAATAGATATAAAGAAAATAATATTGTTGTATATGATATTGTTGACGAAATAACAAATAGTTTTTAGATACCAATTTCTTATTTGCCGTTATTATACGTTGTTAAACACGAGTGCATATTAATGGTCAAATATATTTCTCGAACAATGTACAATGATTGATGAGTAATTTAAACTGATATGATATGATGTAATATAATGGGATAAACCCATTTTCGAAGACACTCAAGGTAAATATCGCTTACACGGAGGTTAACATGGTCCAGCACTAGAAAACTAAAGATCGTTTTGACTTGTAGCACCACGTTAGTCAAAGTATCGAACCTCTGTTTTTTTGTCCTAAGTTCCAAATTATTGTGAACATTAAAAAAATTAAAACTACATTGAATACAGCGGGATGGGGATAATTTAATACCTCGAGAATCTTTCGTCTAACATCGGTCTCCGGAATCTGTCATTCTGGATAATTATTACTATGAAAAACGTAATAAATTCCAACTTGTAGATCAATCTCCCACATCTATTTTATATGATCGACTCCAAGACAAAAATACTTGTAGAAAAATCTGATAAATATCCATCTATTCTTTTTCTGTATATAATTGCAAATTGGCATATCGTTATCTGCAACTACAAATTCAGCTCACAAACCCTCTTTTTACACTAGTTAGAAAATTATTATAAATTATAGTAACTATGTATACTTAAATTAACATGATTATACATAGAATAAAAACATACTTATGCGCATGTATATTAATAGAGTTTTATTATTAATATATATATATATATATAAAATTTTGGAATGTTGAAGGTTACAATTTTACAAATAAAATCATAAGATATAACATAAATAGAGGATTGAAGTCATATCATTTTTAATTTAAATACATTTCAGTTCAATATACATAAAGGTTGATTGAGTTCGATTAAATGGGCTATAAGACTTTTTTATTTTGAAAATAAAGGCTCAAAATTCTCACGGAAAGTAAATTATTGTGTGAAGAAATCAATATGTCAACATTAGCCATCTCAACTTTCAACTAATGTATTTTCTTCCCACTAGGCTAGCTTCCCTCATTCCTTGATAAGCCATAAGTTCCCTTATGACCTAATCACGGCTGGTTCTATAGTGAAAGTAACTTCATAAACTTTGTGCATCCATCGGATGACAATTCTTTCGGACTGCAAGCATGCTCTTTGCAGTTGTAGTTTAAATGAGGTAACCGTAGTTTCGGTTCACTTAAATCGAAAGAAAGATGCTTTAAGGTATAAAAATAAAGAAGTTAATTAATGATTAAATTAGCTCAAAAGGTTGTTTCGAGCCATGACAAAGAAAAATATTTTTTTGCAATTCGAACATTTGCAAAAAAGTTTTTTGTTTGGTCCAATGATCGGCTCCGTTATAAATATCGCTAATTTTTGTCATGTGACCACTACGTAACAACTTTATCCTAATTCTGCAAAAGTATTTTGGTCGCTTCTCATTTTTTTCCTCTTTTGCCCTCTTCACTTTCATCACCACCTGTACTCACCACCAACACTATCACCCGCACCTTCTACACGCCACCACCACCCGCGCTCTCTTTCCACCACCACCCTTTACAAATCTGAACCAAAAACTCCGAACCCTGGTTACCACCTGTCATCGAAAATATATTTTCTACACTCTTCCAAACTACTGACCGCACCTCACCACCTTTGAATATCTCAACAACTTTATAAACTATGTACGGGTTCGATAAAATAGTTTAGTCTTAATATGGAGAAAAAACTGTACGTGTATGGACTTTGTCCCCATGATTTGGTGCAAACTAACATATATTTTTTATTCATGACGTTACTTAATTGATTTTTAAATTTAGTTCGATTATTGGAGACATGATTCCATAAATAAAGGATCAAATTGGGGCGAATACTTCTTATACTAATTACAAAAACTATTATCCTGGGAATCTGATTAAAGAGCAAGAGTAAAGATTGAAAGAGATGTTTTAGAAAATGTTTATTCATGAATGCATGCATGATGCACCTTAGCACACCTAAAACATTGATCAAATATAGTAAATCCACAATATAAAATAACATACTATTTATTCTTAATCAAACGCTTACTGACCGAATAATTTCGATTCATAGTGCATTCGTGGCGATTCTCTCCAATATTAATGATTGTTTTCCTTTGGAGCGATGGTTCCATTTTGTTAATTTTTTCTTTTCCGATTGTTATTTTTATTTGAAAAATAGCATTTGATTGTTTAAAATTTCGCCTAATATCATGTGCAACTCTCTAATCTCTTACAAGCCAGCTAATTATCAACTAATTACTTGATTTTATTAGAAATGTTCCAACAAATTGTTTAGGCAACACAAGTACCCCATCTGTCTCATTTCAAACTGCAAATACTATTGAGTGATATATTGTTACTTGTTAGATTCGTTATAATATGTATTTTCAAAATATCAATTTTTTTAAGTTTTCTTAAGGCACTACAAAAAAAAAGTCCAGCAGTGACGCATATTTTGTGACAAGTAAGGAAATGTCACAATATTTGCTCCACCTT
>JAULKM010099818.1:0-10729 GCA_032355605.1 Rubia tinctorum
TATTTTCTCTCTGGTGGATTCCAGAACCAAAACCTAGGGTTTGTGCTTGCAGACCTTAATTGTTCTTCAAGATTCATGCTTGCGAATCTCTTTGATTTTCTGACTGCGTCAAATGTCTCCGATTCCAACCCTATGCATGATGCATTGGGGAGAATGCAAAGTTTAATTGCGCAGGAGAGTAGTTAGATAGGCACTTAGGAATTCTAGCTGAATTTCTTAGTGGTTGTGGGTTTTTTTTTTCTCCATGTAGTGTGAATCCTACTTTGAGACATTTTGTGCTACACAAAAAATTAAAAAATACCCGGCTAAGTCGAAAACACAAAATGGTGACTTAGGCAAAAATAGGAAAACCCTAGAAAGGTGCAAAACCTATGCAAAAGTGAGAGGCCAAAAAGGTGTGCAAAAAGGTGAGATGTGAGCTTTCAAAAAGAAAATAATGTGGGAATTAAAGATGAAAACCCGAAACGACTCCTAGGAAAAATAAGAGAAAATGAGTGAAATTGAAAATTAATCTAAAATTCTTTTGGCTTGTCTTTTGCTATCTTCTTTTGATAGAGTAATCTAGCTTCACACATTCAAATGATTGAACCTCTCCTTTGAATGGCATGTTGGATTGTTAGATTACTTTAGTTTCTTTGGGATATGAGAGTGTGAGAGATTCTTATATTTTGGGGGCTAGCGTAGGCTAGGAATAAAATGTTGGATGTTTTGGGAAAATTATTTTCATTCTATTATACCCTTGGATTTTTTTACTTGTTTACTCGAGGACGAGTAAAAGTTTAAGTGTGGGGGAATTGATGAGACTCTAAACGCATGTGTTTCCTAAGGCATTTAGCATATCTTTTGTTAACTTTTGTTTGGTAGATTACTAGATTTAGGTGAGTTTACATTACGAGGGGTTTAGATGGCCGTTAGTTTTCTCATCTAAATCCCTCATTTTGCAGCTTACTTTAGATCTAATGGATTCTATGTCCCTACGAGCGTCTAGATATATTTTTGTGAGCTTTCATTTGTAGATTGCTCATAGGCACTTCAGACTGTATAGAAGACCATTCACAAAAATGATGGTAGATAGTAGAAGGCTATTCACAATTATGCTAGTAAACTGAAAGCCACATGCTAATCAAATGGTAGTAGATGGGTGCGCCGACGAACCAGAGTTAAGTACGGAAAAAGTTAAGACTGGCACGACCCATTTACATTTCCATAGCCCGTTCTAAACCAAGTGCTAAGGTGACTAAGTCCAAGTGTGGGTTGTGTGATTTTTCACCACCCATGCGCTTAGAAGTTGAAGACCTAGGACTCCAGTCCACGACCTGCGAGCTATTGCACGTCTGCACGCTGATCCAAACTTGTGAGGTCGTTCTTTTTAATCAAATTAACCGCGGACGCTAAAGACCAAAGATAGACATTAATATGTTGCTCCCATACTCACTACCAACTACTATAGAGTAGCTAGTGGAAAGTCCGTGGTCGTCCACAGAGATGCTAAAATTCAAAGGTTAACTATACAAGACTCACAATCGGGCGTCACTACGATTGTGTGTCAGGAATAACTAGTGTCATAAACATAGGTTTGGCGGGGAGGAGGTTTTCTATAACCTACTAAGCATAAAAAAAATAACAAACTATATTAAACTGCTTTGAAGATATTTGAGTAACATGACCGGTGGATGAATTTGACCCAATACTTCATCGCATATAAGACATATAAACCTATCTCAATGTCTATGTCACATAGTGTGGGTGATAGTCCACACTTCCTAGTGTCTGTCACACAAAGGTACCTAAGTCAATCTTGATCCTATCAACACCGCCTCTGTAATTAGGAAAAGTGCATCGGCGATCAAAAGAATCCAGACTGCGCACCTCTTTTCCCATAAAGGAATTGCATCATGGGCACTCCACTATGGAAACTTCTCCATAGGCCTACAGAGGTAAAGGAATTGGCGTCCCATGATGACTCTAGGGTTGAAACGACAATGGTCGCTTCACTAAAACCGTAGTTGCTATAAACTATCATGCCTTATCTATTGGGGCACAATCCATCCAGTCAAGTTAGGAATATGCTAATCAGAAAGGTGCTCACAGTCCAATATGCATACCCTTACATAACCGATGACTCACGAACCCGCAATATCCTAATTTGACACTCCAAAAGGAAAAACAAGCCTAACACGATTCATGTCCCATACAACAATGGTGCATCATAGAGTATAATTAACATGCGTCATACAATGATGTAAAACTCACATCAAACATGATATTAATGAAGAAAAAAAAGATAGGGAGACTTAGAGTCTCACAGAATTACTGCCTAAGTTATGAATACAAATTAAATCCCCAAGAAATTACACTACTTCATGGACATTGAACCCAATTCAAGCATTGGATTCAATGCTATAGGCATAACTAGGAAACAATAAAAGAAGAGAGAAGGGTTAGTCCCTTTCTCTCTCTACCTACTATTAGAATTAGGAGAATAGAAATTACAACTACTTGGAATCCTTAAAACCTAGTAGACTAGTGCTCCTTAAATAGTAGAAGGAATATTGGACTTATAGAAGACCAAAACAAAGGGAAAATCTAGCAGCAATGTCGGCACGGCCCGCGCAATTCCTTGCGCGCGGGCCACAGACTGGAGATGGTTTCTTGGCCAAATTAGGGCACGGAGCGAGCAATTTCCTACGAACCACCGACTAGAGGGGTATTTTGGCTGTCTTGGCAGTGCGGCCATGAAATTTCTTGTGGGCCACAAATTGGAGTTGAGTTCTTCGATTTCTGATAGCGCGTCCATGCATATGGCTGAGGGGCACACATTGGATCTTTAATTATTGATCTTCAAGGTACATGAGCAGTACAAAAGGACACGGACTGTGCAAGTACTTAGTCGCACGACCTTCTTGGTTAGCACGAGCCATGCAAAAGGGCACGGGCGGTGCCAGTCTTCTAAATCTTTTGGACATCAACTTCTTTTCTTCGGTGTATTCCATCTTCTACCACGATTATGTGCATGACGTTCTTTCTACTACCATCCTTGCGAATGTCATTAAAATATCTTGTATGATTCTTGTGAATGGCCTTCAATAATCTACTCTGAAGTGCTTAGGAACGACATAAAATAGGATCTAAAAGCTCGTGATGACACAAAATCCATTAGATCTAAATATAGTACAAAATAAGGGTTTAGAAAAGAAAACCAACAAAGGCTATCTAAACCCATTGTAATGTAAACTTAATTAAATATAGCAATCAACCATACAAAAAATATGAAAAGACATGTTATATGTCTTAGGAAATACATACTACTAGGTGTACATCCCGCGCTCGAAAGAAAAAGATGAAGACTCCAGATGGTGGCCAGCATTTGTTTGCACGGGCCGCGTGCTCAGACCACCCAGATTATCTCACAAGTCTGCGCCTGCGTGCTTTGGCATGGGCTGCGTGCTCAATATTGTCTAAAAAGGACCTCTATTCTGCGGCCTATGTGGTGCGTGTCTGCTAGGGTTTCTACACTTTTTGGGCTTTTCTACAGCCCATTTACACTTACTATATAAGTAGCCACTAGTCTACTGGGGTTTAAGTTTTGTCAAAGTTTTAATAATTAGATCTAAGAATAGGTATGGAGAGAAGAAGTCTATCTCCTCTCTTCATATATTTTTCCTAGTTTTGCCTATGGCACTGAATCCAATAATTGTCTCAAATTCAATGTTCTTATCGTCGTTCAATTCCTTTGGTATATATTGGTATTCATGACTAGATTTGACTTTGTGAGATTCTTAGATTTCCCTATCTTTATGTCCAATGAATATTTGTGCGTTATTTATGTTTTGCATTCTTGTAAGATTTATGCTATGCCAGGTTTTATGATGCACTCATATATCTATGTGTTGTGTAATATCATGCTAGGCTTGTCATGCTATCTTTGGAGTCTTAGGTTAAAGTTATTGTAGGTTTGTCAGCACTAGGGAGATGAGTGCATGCATCCTATCCCGAGAGTACCACCCCAATCGTCGGAATCTAACTTAATTACCTTGTCATGTAATAATCATTCATGCTAAGGATGATAGTTTCCCTAATGTGGGAAAACTCTCGAAAACCCTCGAAAACCCAAATAGATGAGCATAATAGTTTGTAGCGACTAGGATTTTGGTGTAGCGACTAGTGTCATGTCAACCCTAGAGTCATTATGAGATGCCAACTCCTTTGCATCTCGAGGCCTAGAGATTGGTGTTCATAGTGGAGTGAATGGGACAGATTGTCCTCACTCTCAAATCTAACGGTTGCTACCTACGCAAGGCCCTGTTCCTTTATACGGGGGCACGTTAGCATTGAGAGTGAGATTGACTGGGAAGAAATTGCAATTTCGGAAGGGCGATTAAAGAGCCTTCTCTAATTATGGAGGTGGTGTTGTAGCTTCATAAAGTAGCGACGAACCTTTGTGTGACAGACATTGGGAATTCCCAGCTATCTCAACACTATGTGACATAGGTATATGACAGGTTTATATGTCTTGCATTTGATAAAATCTTGGATCAAAGTCATTCATTGGTCATGTTACCCAAATATTACCCAAGGCTAGTCATTTATAATTTAATCTCTCTTGTTTGAATGATCACTAGTTTTAAAATAAACTCCCCCCAATATTATGTTTGTAGCACTAGCTATTCCAAACACAAAATCGAAGTGATGCCTGATTGTGGGTTGTGTCTAGTTAACTTTTTAATTCTAGTATCTCTGTGGCAGGACCCAGACTTGCCACTAGCTACTCTATAGTAGTTGGTACTGAACACGGGAGCAAATTTACAAATTTTATCTTTTTGAAGCGCCCGCGGGTAATTTTGTAAAAAAGAACGACCCATGGGGTGCAGATCAAGTGTAACTAGTTATCATCACCACCAAAAATATCAAGTCTCGCCAAGAACTCATATATCAAGTCTATAAAAGTGGGGGTACCAATTTTACCAAGGCGTCCTAATCCCCCATGTATTAGTACTTGTTGAGTACACTTCCATAAACCCAAAGTTTTTATCTTAAGGGCTCAATAAAACTTGATGAAGACAACCTCCTTTAATTGAAGCTTCCACAATGTGTTCTTTTGGGTCTCAAAAAATTCTTCCTTGGTATATTCATAATTCTATTTGTTAAAAAACAAATAAAAGGAAGGGATACACTATAAAGCTTTCTAGAATAGTCACAACAAAATACTTACGCCGGTAATTAAACATAGTAGAGTGATATGTCGTCAGGTGAAGAAAAATGATTAGAGTACGGTCGAGTTTCACGACTCAATGAAAGCTAAAATCTGGAAAAAAAATACGGTGTGGGTGATTGTTAGAGAAGATATTGAGGACTATAGAAGCCAAAGTGCAACACCGGCGTTCGTTAATATAACTTGAAAAGTGCGGAAATCAGTGGCACAAGAAGTGGTCGGTGGCAAAAGAAGTGGTCGGTGGCAGCAAAATACTATCGATAGCATTGGATGGAGGACATGTGTCTACAACACTGCTTGATAGCATTGGTTGTTGTGTCCTAGTCCACCTAGGAATAAAAATGAGAAATTCAACCTAATGTCAATAACCTGATATCAAGCTCTCCTAACAATACCAATTATATATAGATTTGAAACATGTCATAACATATCTCCAACTATGCTCTAGCATTTTTCATCCTAGCTATCTCCATCATATCTGAATATAAAAGGAAAACCCGGATGTAGGAGACTTCATCTCCAACTATGTTCTAGCAACAATTGTGTAACTTGAGAATGATGTCGTATGAGTAGATATATGTTGTAGAAAACATTGTGTCATAATTGATGGCCTGTCTTGTAATGATTGAAGAACCCAACACTAGATACAAGATTCCTAAAAGTACACTAGTGAGACATATGTGTATTACGCTGATACTTACTAGGGTTTGTGAAAATGATTAATATAGTGAGGTCGCTACTGTGCGCAGTAACAGAAGAAAGAGAGTTTTGAGAGAAGATGAGGGTTTCAGTCATGTGAAATGTGTATTTCTTATTCTTTTTCACTCTTTATTTAGGCGAGGTGAAAAGAACTAAAATGAGGCAGTTAATATATGCAAAACTAACAAGTTTTTAAATCGGAGAATGAGATTCCAATTTTGGAAATCACTCTTTATGTACTTAAGGGGATAAGAACTAATAAAAGGAAAATTACCACCATCCAACAGAAAAGTTTTTAATGCGATAGATGAGCTTCCAATTTCAAATACTAAAATTTGTCAATAATTGCCTAACTAAGACGCATTGGTAATGGAGATATTTAAATGCAATAAAACCAATAAACTTGAAAAAAATTTATGTATGAGAGCAATTTCTTAATCCGATATCGGAAAATAAGTTTAAAATAGTGCATTGTGATGGAATAACTATTTATGTTAGGGTTGAACATGTTATAGTCAAAAAATAGATAACATTAATCTTCATACATTTCGGTGAGAACCATAATTTATATTTCCCGCACTAAGTTTTTTGTAGACCTCCCTTCTTGATCCTTCGTTTCAACTTCCTCTTGACAGCATTTCCAGGAGAATCCAACCAAAACTTTTCCTTATGGTCAGTTCTTGTTAGAAATATTTTAAAACATGCAATGTCCTTACGTAACCAGGAATCATCACTGATATATTGTAGTGGAACATATTCGTTCCCCACAATACAATGTTCCATTTACTTGTCATCCAAGAATTTTTTTTCTTTCCCTCAACAACAATCTCCTAGTTCATATATGTAGGATCCTTCATGTAATACACCTTATGCGCCTGTTGAGCCATTATGAATGGATCCACGCAAAATCAACGTATCCTAAGGTCTATCAATGTAAGGTCTTGGGGTTCCAACCTAGTTCCAGTGGTTTCGTTCACCCAATCACACTTGAAAACAATAGCTTTTAAGGTCACATAATTCAACTCTCATATGCCTGTAATTCTACCAAAGTAACTCGTTCGAGCTTATCCTCCATAAGAGTCATTCTTGTACACTACATGTAGTTCCTAAGATATTAGTAATAATATGTTGTTATGAGATACTCATTTAGCATCCTGTTTCTTGGTCCCAAAAACTATCCATTAATTTCATAACCATCGAAGGAGGTGACAATGGTTAATGGTTTCCGATATAACCATCTTACATTATTGGTTTGGTCCCTACTCCGAACAAATTCCTTCAACTAAAATGCAAATCCTCTCGTGTGATGGTCAAGGACTACATGTCATTGAATGTGATATTTAGTGATCTAATATCCTCCATGTAAATGTTAGCATATAGCCGGACTTCATTATGGTTACGGAGAACGTACAGGTGAGCAATATTCAGGTCGGATCTCCACGGACTAACTAAATGACTGTGACGTAAGCCTTGTCCCTCTTTCCTACCTACATTCCTTTATTTAGGAACCCCATTTGATTTAACCTAAGCATCTTGTATGAAATTCAATAGAATCTTACCACATACCGTTAGACTATTCTTCACAAAACACTTAAAGATTTTCATGTATCCCTCAAAGGGATACATCTAGCGAAGGAATCGGTCCACATAATTTTATTTATCTAACTAGATTTATAATCAAGTGAACCATGATGTCGAAAAATAAAAGGGGGGTACTTTATTTCCATTCGATATAACACATCAACAACCATGGATTAAAGTTCATCCCATCCTGCATGACTTATACTCTTACGCCAAATAGACTTTAAAAAATGCATAACTGGACATGGAGACTCTATCATGGCTGAGGAATGTCTCCCAGATGGCAATAACATTTAACTCCTGCATCAAGCTATAAGAATCATGAGACTTAAGCCTCGCCAATTTCAAATCCTCAAAAGATACACATTTTCTTATGTTAGATGAGTATGCGAAAATGAATTTCTGAAATGCGCCCTCCCCATTTGCATCCAACAGCAGGCATTGTAGCACCAAACTTGGAATTTTCTAGCCAAGGTCTCCTTAACAAGATATGACCAGCTTCAATGGGTATAACATCACACAACATAGAATCATGATATTTTCTGATCTTAAAGTTAACCATGCATTGTTTATTAGCCTTAATCTCACCACTAACATTTAACCAAATAGGTTTATAAGGTGATGGATGTGTACTGACAGGTAAAGACAATGATTTAACAAGAAGATTGAAAACAGTATTTGCACAAGATCCTCCATCAATGATAAATAAAAAAGTCTTATCTTTCACAAGGCATCGAGTATGAAAAATATTAATCCTTTGTACCTGAGTTTTAGCTACTTGAGAGTTTAGGGATCTCATTGTCACGAAATTACCTGGTGTTTTCGGACCTTGTTCACCTTGATCATTTACGAAGTTCTTTTCATCTACTTGTTCTTCTCTAAAATCCTCAAGAGGTAGCATATTATCGTATTTCTCTTCTTCATATCCTTCCTCAAGGTGTCTAACACTCTAGCATGGGGACAGTTGCTACGAACATGTCCTCTTTCTTTACATTGATTACAAGCAGGAGTGTTAACTGAAACTGAATTTGAAGAAGAGACAAGAGACTTACCTGAATTTCTTGAAGACTGTTGGCTAGAAGCTTGGGGTGCCATCCTCCTATCAGTAGATCTATAAGTCATATTTGAGTAGTTTGAAATCAACCCGTAGCCACCCATAGATGCACCCCTTCCTCGGCCCAAACTAGGGTTTCCAAAATCAAACCCTAAGTGTTGACTCGAAAAACCAAATGCTTGCTTCCTTGGTAGCATGGTCACATGGTGCTCTCAACCAACCTTTGTTTCATCAATAAATTTTCCATGGATATGTGATGTAGAAGCTTTACTAGCGTTTGAAGGTTCTCGCGCCATTCTCCAATGAATCAATTTTTACGAATACATTGTCTTCCTTCATCCCGACCCTTCTCATGGACAACTAGAGATCTTAGCACTATTCATCAACCAGGTGATTTCCTTGCTTCATATTATCCAAATAAGAGTGTTTTCCATCAAATAAGTAGGAGGAACATGATAATTGCGAAGCGCGATCTTCAATCTCTCCCAGGTTGAGATAGGTCTCTTCCTGGAAAGTTATCTCTTTCTTTCACATTTTTCCACCACTAGACCGCATAATGAGTGAAAGAGTATTGTGCCACTTTAACCTTCTCTTTCTCCCAATAATTTTTTAGATCAAACAGATTCTCAATCTGTCGCTCCCAGCCAAGGAACTTCACCGGATTGTGTTGACCATCAAATCGAAGAATATCATACTTCAATCGCTTAATTTCTCGTTCAGAATCTGAGCTTGACCCTGAACTTGAGCTAGCTTGTGTTCTCCTTCGGAAATCATGATGTCTGTCATGGTGATGCCTTCTTGAAGATCCTCGGTGTGATCATCTTTCCGATTCAATGGATTCTTCATCGGAACAACCATAATCCTGAAATCAGTGCACAAATCCCCGAGGTTTTTCCCTTATGGCTGTGTTCTGTGGTGTAGGTGGTGTCAAGCTATCAACTTTTCTCGCCAATCTCTGCACCCCACTCATAAGTGCATTTAGCGTGACAACAAAGCGATACGGATCAACCTGTTCATTAGGTTTAATACGATGTCACTCTCAACTATCAGGTGCCTTATATCGTGTCTGCTCACCATGTCTACTAGTGGACATGTTTGTCAATGGAACATTGTTAGGATCGCTAAAAAAAGGCGGGACGAATGGATTATCGTCCGCCATCTCCGCTAAACTGCTAAGAAAATAAACGGTTAGTAATAAAAATGTTCCCCCGTACCTTTTTTAGTAAGGTCACTCACCAAGTGTTTAACACTCACAAATCACAAGGCAAAGGCTAATATGAGGGCAATCGATCAATTCACCGCAAATTCAAAGCAATTTAAGAGTAAAGTACTGCAGAACTTATTTTGAAATTTAAAAATATATAAACTCAAAATTGGGATCTACAATATTGAATTAAAAATTCTAAAAATAATAAGTAACAAAATGCAATTTGAATGGCACGAATCAGAGCTGTAATGAAGAAGTTATGATCAAAACAAGAATCCTTTATATATGTTTCAAACAAGTTCCGAGAATTAAACAAAAAAAATCGAAATCGAATGGGATTAGGATTCTAACTCCAAATCCTTCCTTGAAAACGAAACTACTCGATTTACTTGCTGCCCAAGGTATATTTTCTGCTCCAACCCACGGCAAAATACAAAGAACTCCTTTTTTCCGATTCCGACTAGGATTTTGTTTTCTTTTCCTTTTTCAAGTCAGATTTCCTTTTTCTCTGCTTTATTTTTTCAGCTATAAATTCTTCTCTTTCCAAATTTATAAATCACACAAAATCATAATGTTATTCCCTAATTTTTTCCAAGCGTGTGCAATTTTCAAAAATTGCAAAACAGCCCCTAAACTTTTGAAAATTTCAAAAAGGCCCCAAAATTTCGATTTCCAAATCCCAAATTCCGATTTTGAAATCCCATATTCTGATACCCTTGTTTTTTAGTTTGAAAAAGTTTTGGAAAAAATAAATAATATATAAAACTTGGAATAAGAAAACAGCGACAACTTCCTTTCGATTCAAATGAATTTCGAGGTATTCAAGATAGTAAGGATCTAGAATATGACACTATGTCTAGAAAATACATAAAAGACTCTATTTATTTTTATTTTTTTTGTATAAGGTGTAATCAAGAATCAAAGAACAATTCAAGATTACGGAATCAAAGAACGATAAAGAAAACAAATAGGATTA
>JAULKM010099819.1:0-10729 GCA_032355605.1 Rubia tinctorum
TTTACAATCTCTTTACTAGTTTGCTTTGATAGTTGTGTTGTCTTTCAATTCATAACTTAGAAAACCAACCAAAAACCGCCCCTCTTTACATGCTTTTATATATCTATCTATATCTATCTAGGTTTATATCCACTCCTAATTGTATGAACCCTTAAGAAAATCCCTCTTCTTTCTGGACGATCCCGACTTTCCAACTATCTACTTAGTTGTATTTAGTAAGCATATTAGGCTTAAAATAGTATCTTTGAGAGGTACGGCGACGACCTCCCAAAGCTATTAGGAAGAGTCACGGTAGAAGAAACAAGAAATTTTGTTTGGAAGAACATAGTTAGTCGGTTTGGTGTGTCTCAAACTACTATGAATAATAATGATACGCAATTCACAAGTGGGACCATCACCTAGTGGTGATCGAAGTTGGGGATTCTACAAAAATTCACGTCTATAGCTCATCCCCAAACTAATGACTAAGTGGAGGTAACTAATAGAATGATAGTCCAAGGAATTTTAAAAATATTAAAGGGGAAATAAATAGGATGGGTAGATGACATGCTCCCCTCGTGAGCATCGTTAAAAACACCAGAGGATTCTCCTGTTCCTTCTACTATTAGGAAGACGGTTAGGGGTCAAAATAGAATCTATATGTTTCTCCCATTCCTGCTACTATGCAACAAAGAATGGTATATAGTGGTAAGTACCGAAGTCATCTACAGAGATATTAGGAATATAATAATCAACAAAACATAACAATGGTCAGGTCGTCAATCCAACCACGTGTTAGGAATAAACAAAAGTCGTGAAAACTGTCATAGGGGGGAGTTTGTACTAGCAAATACTAATATGCAATTGATCACGAGAGTCAACAATATAAACTAACACTCGAGGAATATTTTTGTAAAATAGTCAATGTCATTTCGATCATTGATTTCAACAAATATAAGAACTAAACCCTATTCTATTATGCGTGACACGGAGAGTGTAATGATGGCTATGGCTCATTGATCAGGTCTGATTCTCCCCCGTGTATTTAAGTCCCAGGCGGAACACCACCAACGAACTACCCCTAGGCTTACCAAAGGTAACATAAGTAGCCTTCTTATCGATGGCTCTAGAATCAACAAAACAATCCTAGTTTGCTACATAATCTATCTCTACCTTCAACCCTTTGGATCTCTTTGGTCGGCTAATGAGATGCATGGTCGATCATAATGATTAACAATGTTAACCTTTGTTCACATGCCAAGTTCCAGACTATCGTCACCCCAAGAGGTTCTAGGCTTTCTTAATATGGGAGTAGCAATAGTGCACCAACATGAAAGTATACTTGGTTGTGTTCCAAAAAAGTGTGAGAATCATGAAATTCACAAGAATATTAAAAACAACCCAACATAATAATCACAAAACAAATAGAAATAGGTAGATCTATAAATCTCACAAATTAAACATCAACACATGAATACAAATATAATCCCCAATTTATATCCCTACTCCTTAAGCATTAAACCCAAGTATTTCATTGGATTCAACACCTTTGGGTAAAATAAAGATAAAAGGATGAAAAGAAAAAAACCTAGTAAGAAGGAATATTATTTTCTCTCTCTATCCTACTCTTGAAATCTAAACATGAGCTTTAAAATTAAACAATAGTAGACATAGGTCCATATATTACTCCCTCCATCCCACTTTAAACTTCCTAGTTTACTTTTTGGGACGTCCCACAATAAACTTCCTAATTCTAAACTTTCTACATTTAGCCATAAATATGTGGTCATAACTCTTCCTTTCATTTGATTTATGTAGGCTCATTAAAAAGATACCACATATATTTGTCTTAAAGTTTGTGCAAAAAACAATTAGGAAGTTTAAAATGAGATGGAGGGAGTATCTTATTCAAGGAGTAGGCCTTAGTCCATTTGAACTGAAACAGAACTGAGGTGAAATTATTGGAGACGGACTGATATTATTGGAGATTATTGTGAAGATTGGGGGATTTAGAGATTGAGAGAAGAGAAGATTTCTGTTGAGTAAGGTGTGTTCTTACAAGTGTGCTCATGATATAACATAAAGAGATCCCTAAAGGCTATTACATGAAAATACCATAATACCCTTAACTAAATGGCTAATATAATGCTAACATCCCCCTGAAACTCACGATGCTACAACAACAAGTATCGAGAGTTTTTCAGACAAGAAACGAAACCAAGCAGTGGGGTGAGCCTTCGTCAAATCTAGAGAAAAAGGGAACAAAATGCAATTAAATAGTCCAAAGCTACAAATGGTGGCATGAGAAATGACAATCAATCTCAATATGATTGGTGCGCTCATGGAAGACCGAATTAGGTGCAATGTGAATGACACTCTGATTATCACAATGTAATGGTGTGGGACTACGAAGTGTGATTCCCATATTAGCAAGCAACTAACGCAACCAAACAATCTCACAAGTAGTCGAAGCTATGGCACGACACTCAGCTTCTGTGGAGGAGTGAGAAATAACATCATGTTTCTTACTCTTCCAAGATATAAGTGAATCGCCAAGAAAGATACAAAATCCAGTGGTGGACTTACAATCATCGGGATTACCAGCCCAATTAGCATTAGAATATGCACAGAACTGTAAAGATGATGACGAAGGAAATAGTAGACTACGAAACTGGGTGCCTCAAAGATACCTGAGAATCCAAAGAATAGCAGACCAATGAACTGAAATAGGAGCAGTGACAAACTGACTAACCACATGAACAACATAAGCAATATGTGGACGAGTAATCGTGAGATAAATTAAACCTCCAACCATTGTACAATATAATGTGTGATCGAACAAAGGAGAGCAATCAGTGGGGAAGTTGCGAGCATTGGTCTTAAGAGGGGTGGCAACGGTCTTGTTGTTAGTGAGACGCGTACACCCAAAGAGATCAGCTATATACTTGGACCGAGATAGAAGATAGCCCTTAGAAGAAGAAGCCACCTCAATACCATGAAAGTAACAAAGTGAACCCAAGTCTTTCATTATAAAAAACCGAGCCAAGTCACACTTCAACAATTCAATGTCATCGCAATCATCACTAGTAATAATCACATCATCAACATACAAAGAGGAGAATACAACCCTTACCTGTATGTTTGATGAACAAGGCCGAATCATAAGAACTGGAAAGGAAGCCAAGAGAGGTGATCAATGTGGAGAACTTCTTAAACCAGGCCTGAGAGCTTGTTTGAGACCATATAGAGAATTATGAAGCTTACATACATGCACAGGCTGATGCGCTACCTCAGAAGGAGGTATCATGCTATCCTCTTCATGAAGATTATTGTACAAGAACGCATTCTTAACATCCATCTGTGATAATTTCTACTGACGAACAGAAGCAATTGCAATCATAGTACGGATAGTGGTCATCTTCGCAATAGGGGAAAAGGTTTCCTCATAATCCATGCCATACTCCTGAGAATAACCTTTGGCAACAAGACGAGCCTTGTATTGCTCTATGGATCACTCAGATTTTGTTTAATCTTGTAGATCCAACGAGAACCAATGGTATGCTTCCCAGAAGGAAAGGGTACCTAATACGATATCAAAAATATAAGTTATTATAGTTTTCTTAATTTATTATTAGATTAGGATTTTAGGAGGTTAACACTATACTTTTTTTCCTCATAGCTGTTGAGATCAAACAGATTCTCAATTTGTCAATCCCTATCAAGATACCTTGCCGGATTGTGCTGACCATCAAATCTAGAGATGTCATATTTTAAACCCTTGATATCTCAAGCACAATCCAAACATGGAATCCTTTGGGAATGTTGTTTTTTGTGGCAATACTTTCTAGAAGACCCCCGGTGCGATCGTCTTTCCGAAGCATGATCAGATTTTTCGTCTAAACTAGCATAACCATGAAAATTGTGCACCATATGATTAAGATCATCCTTTTTGACAAATGATGGAGGTGAAGGTTTGGCCATGCTGTCGACTTTCCTTCCCAATCGTTGCACTTCACTCATGAGCGAATTTATTGGAACAACATATCAATCTGGATCAAAAGGTTCATTTGGTTTGAACCGATGGCACTCCCAACTATCTGGAGGCTCCTCACGTTATTGATTACCACGTCTACCATCGAAAGTGTTCGTCAATGATAGATTGTTGGGTTCGCAAACAAAAGGCATGACGAATGGATTATTGTCCGCCATCTCCGCTAAGAACTACTAAGAAAACAAAAAAAATAGAAGAAAAAAGTTCTCCACCTTCCCTTTTATTTAGTAAGGTCACTCAATATTTTTATAACACTCACAACTCACAAGGCGAAGGCTAGAACAAGTGCAATCGATCAATTCACAACAGTTTCAAAGCAAAATAGGAGATGAGTACAACATAATTTAATTTGAATTTTACAAAATGATAACTCCAAAATTGGTTTTGCGAATTGGAATTCCAGATTCTTAAGAGAATAAGGAACAAAAGGCAATTGGAATGTCTTGAATCAGAGCTATATTAAATGAGTTATGATAAAAAGAAGAACGCTTTAAATAGGCAACAAATAAATTATGAAAATTCAAGTACCTTTTCCCAAATCGAATAGGATTAAATACTCAAACCCGAACCCTTAATAGAATAGGATTTTATTCAATTTATTGCTGCCCTTATCGAATAATCCCCTCAGTTTCCTAATTTGAGAAGGGTTTAATTTAATTTTCCTATTCCGATTAGGATTTTAAGTTTACTTTTACTTTTCCTTTTCCAAATCAAATTTCCTTTTTCTTCTTCTTTTTCAAACCCCAAATTTGAATTTTTCAGAAATATAGCCCTTAATAATCAAAAACTTATTCCCCCAAATAAGTAGGATTCAAGTACAATTCCAAATTTGGAAAAAATGCAAAACATCCCCCAAACTTTCAAAAATTACAAGGCATCCCCAAATTTTCAGATATAAACCCTAGAACCACGAATTTAAATCCCAAATCTTCTACCCTTTATTTTTGTTTTAAAAAAATTTCTGAACAAGTTACCTGTCTTTAAAATGTTTGGAATAAAAAATCTGAGAAAACTTCATCTCGATTCAAATGAACGTCGAAGTATTTAACATCATAAGGATCAAGAATATGACACTTTATCTAGAAAACAAAACAAAGACTCTTTTTCATTTTCCCCCGTATAAGGTGCAATCAAAACCTCAAGAACTAATTCAAAATCACGGAATAAAAGAACAATGAAAAAAAGGATTATGAGTATGCAATAATTTTTTATAAGAATTGACGAAAAATATCACAAGCACATAAACGGTAAATCTTCCTAATTCTATGAAACTGACCAGGAGATGAAGACGGATAATACTTGTTAACGCTCAGATCCTTCGACGTCCTCCTGAATCTATTGATAAAGGTAAAGCCGTATAGTAATACCCAAGTATTCTAACTCTCGAACCCTTCGACGTCCTTTGACTCTAGATTTAATCCTCCTAGTAAGAAAGATCAAATAAACACAGTTAAAAATATGACACGAAAGATTTTATGAATTGACATAAAATCAGAAAAATAAATATTGCAAAACTCGAAACCCCTGATGAAGATTTTCTGCCAAGGATATTTTTTTTTGCTCTGATAGCAAGTTATATGAATCTCTTTGCTAAAACTTTATTGTGGAATTTGATTGGGCCAAATTAAGGGATCCCGCAAATCCTAATAAAGCTGCACAAATTGATCACAAACTAGTCTGCGGGATTAGCTCTCAATTCAAAATATTTTCTCACTAACTAACCCTCACGATTAGCTCACAAATGGAAGGGTATTGATTCTTAACTAGCCCGCAGAATTAAGCAACAATGAAAACACTCGCAAGCAATTGAGTATAAACTCGAAAATTCTTGATATACGATTGATAAAAAGGTAAGGTAATTAAAATTTTGAAAATCATTCCCCATTTATAGTACATAGGTGTGGCCTTCAAGAATACAAATTAGACAAGGACTTAGTAACTCTCCTGTCAGAAACTGAATGACTTATGACAGTTTTAAGAAGGTAAAATCATATCTAACTACATTATCTAATTTAAATCTAAATGATGACCATATTCATCCAAATAAATCAATCCAAATTTTGGACGAATTATTAAATAAATCTACCTTATCTAAACTTACAAAATCTAATTCTAATCAAATCAAAGCTGAATATTCTAAACCCTAAATTAGAATATAAAAAAACTCTTCTAAGCCAACATGACCGAGTTTATGGGTTTTATTCATAAAAATAAACTAAAATGATCACACTAACTCAATAAAAAACCCAGTGGGAAAAAGAGTATAGTGTTGACCTCCTAAAAACATATTCTAATAATAAATTAAGAAAACTATAATAATTGATATTTTTTATATCGTATCATAAAATTCATCTCCAATGCAAGAGTCTCTTGCTAGTTTCAATCTGACGTGGCTAAAATTTGAAGAGACCCCTTCAAATAGACCTTATGATATTGGAGGTTTATATTGATACCCGCCAGCATTCTTAGTCTGCATATTTTCCAAAAATAAATCAATTTCAATGTACTTGTCTAAATTTAATTGCATAAAACTCACGTAACTTTAATTTTGTTAAATAAATAGTTAAATTGTAAATTAGTTTATACATTTTATTGTTTCATATATTAATTCAGTTATATAATATTTTATGTTATACTAATTAAAAATATACTCCTATGGTTCCAAAAATAATTTATTTGTATTCCATCTGTCCCACCGAATATGCTTACTTACGACTTGACAGTTAAAATTGTTGAACTTTGACCACATATTTATTTAGATATATGAATAATAATATTATCATATGTGATATTTTTAGATTCGTCGTAACATGTAGATTTCAAATATTATCCTTTTATGTGTCATTATTATACATTGTAGGATATATTTACATTTAAACATGTTTCTTGGAAGTCGTAAAAAATTTTGGTGCAAAATTTCCTTTGACGGAGGGAGTAATAGTTTTTCTAATGTATACAAAATTTTAAAATAATCAAAATTATTATGCATATTTAAGTTCAAATATATATATTTATATTGAATCATACATGCATAAGGTTTAAAATAAGATAAAAATGATTTTCATAAACTATATTATTCGAATATGTTTTGTTGGAGAGTTAAAGAAAATAAATACATTATTTTTTGTATTATTTAATTAATAAAAAATATTATTACACGTCATATTGAAACTTGGTTTACTATACCTGCATAGGAAACCTAAGTTTCATTTATCTTTGTTATGAATGTTTTTTTATCTACATGACACAGAAGCCTTATAATAATTCGCCACGTGGCACCTATAATTACGTATGACACTCATTGTATTGGAGACACTCTTAGTCACCCAAAAAATAGAAGCCACTTGGCAAATTATTACAGGGTTTCATTGTGACATAGATAAAATAGTGATGGTAATAGGGATTGTTAAAGTTTTGATCTCCAATGCAAGTATCGTAAATCAAACTTCAATGTGACGCGTCATAATATTTTATATTTTAATTTATCATTAAAATATTATAGTATTTATTCCATCCACTGTATATTAAACTTAAATTTGAATGATAGAATGCATGGATTTAATTTTAAATTTTGTAATTATATAAATAACTATTTTAATACATGTTAGTTTGAACAACAATTTACATTAAAAAGTACTTTAAAAAATCTTCTTCATTTTTAAAAATATTTTATAATTGTAACAATGTTTTAAATTAAATTTATTTTTCATTTCCTTAATTAATAAAAATAAAATAAAATAAAACATAATGAATGTATGAAATAATGGAATGTATTGTTGAATTAATTTAGCATATAAATATTTACCTAACTAAACTAAAATTATTTGAATTTAGAATTCTTAGATATGAATAAATACGATAAAATTGAATTATCTATGATAAATATGCTGATTAGGTATATTGACGGCCTCAATATGTGCCAATATTAACAGAATGTCTAATTGAAAGGGTCAGTTGAGATTTTAGCAATGTCAGATTGGAGGTCATAAATGACTCTTGCATTGGAGATGGATTTTTTAAGTGGGAGTCTATTATATGATGTGGCTTTGTGACTTTTATCACATTGATACTTGCATTGTAGATGCTCTTAGGGATTGCGAGAAGAGGAGAATTCTATTGAGTGAAGTGTGTTCAAGCAAATGAACTCGTGATATTACACTAAGAGAGTTCTAGAGGTTACTACATGAAAATGCCATAATACCCTTATCTAAATGACTAATACAATTCTAACACAATGCTAACCTATTGGAGTTAAGATGAGATTATTGGTGCTAAACTGGCTAAAAGTAACTGAAATATATGGAACTAGACTAAATTTAAATAAATATAAAATAATGAAACCTATCTAAACAATTTTAAATACTAATTCAACTAAATATAAATATAATAAATTGAATTTTACTAAAATTAAATATAGTGACAAAATATTAATGATAGACCTTGATAGAACTAAATTCAACTGAATTGAAGTGAACTAAAACATAATTCAACCAAACTGAATTGAATTAAATTAAATTAAAATGGATTACAAAAATAGGAAAGACCATAACAAAAAATATCGACTATTATGAAAATTAATTTAATGATTAATGAACTTAAACAAGCTCATTTGCATCAAAGTAAAATTAGCAGCATGACTAAACTAAATGAAATTGAAATGAATTGAATTCAACGAAACCGAAAAGAATTGACTGAACTAAACTAAAATTAAACATAGTGAAAAAACATTAATAGACTTAAACAAGCACAATTTTTTAAAATCAAATTTAAAATAGTTGAACTGAATTTAATTTAACTTAACTTAACCGAATTCAACTAAACTAGTGTAAATTCAGTAAAACCGAAATAAGTTGAAAAGAATTGACTTAATTGAACCAAAATTAAAACAGTTATAATATGTATGCTTTTATAGTCACAAAAATAATAATATTTACTTAAAGCTGAATATTTAAAAAAATCATGACATTGAAAAAAAAATATGAAAAGATTTGAAAGTAGCTGAGATGAGTTATTAAAACTGAGAAGAGTTGAGGTGAGATTATTAGGGCTAAACTGAAATTATTGGAGATGAGATGAGATTATTGGAGATGAGATGAGATGAAAGCAATTAAAATAAGATGAGCTCGTCGATAACTTAATTATTTTCTGAACGTGATTTACTTACACATAACTTTTGGGATACCATATTTACTGTAAACTCGATATACGGTATAATTTTCGTTTATACTTTATAAACCATAAAGATTTTTATATATGAAAACCAACAATTAATCTAACTGTACTTATTTTTATTCAAAATAATTTTAAAATTATACTTATTATACTATTATTTGCATTTTGTAAAAATGTTACTCTATCTGTCCCAACTCTATTTGCACTTCTACTTTTTTGACATTATTCTCTATCAAACTTTGACCGCATATTTGAATAGATTTATGCACAATATTATCATATATGATATTGTTCAATTCATCGTAACAAATAGTTTCTAAATATCGATTTTTTATTTATTGTTATTATACGTAGGTAAAGATATTAACGGCTAAATATGTTTATTGAACAGCGTGATAATGATGACAATGCAAATCTACCTGGTACAGAATGAGTAATATATTTGCAAACATTTGTGATAACAATAATATTAAGTTGTAAATTTTTCTATAATATTGAATTTTATTACAGAAGTACCTAGATCATGGGCAAAGTTTTGGGAAAGACCGTATTTCCATAGACTTATGGAAAAACGAAGTTTGATTGAAATAATAAAATGTAAAAGATCTTAGTTTTAATATTAAAAATTTACTATGCAACATGTATTAGTTATAAAGTTTATAAACCAATTCATGCAACAAGAAAATTTTAATTTCATTTCTTTTAATTTTCACTTTAAACCTATGACTTGTGGAAAGATCGTTTTTCAAGTGACGGACTCCCATGTTATTATCACCATTAGTTTCTCTCTCTTCGAAAACTTCTCTCCCTTCTCCCTTATTTACCAACTGATAACGTCTTTCTCAGTTGAACTCCGCCGCATCATGGCGGAGCCACCACCAATCACCGCCGGTTGAACCAAATCTTTCGCTCAAATGCTTCCCTCCCTTCCCTCCTCCTCTCTCCCATAAGCTACCTTCTAACCCCAATTTCACACCTATCATTGTACACAAAGGAGATCTGGCCTGCTCGTACTCAGAAATTGAAGTCAAACAACTATCTTCCCTCTATAGCTATGGTCTAATCGAAAAATTCATCAAATGTTGTCCAACAATGAATCTGTTCCATAGCTCTTTCAAAACTGAGGGTTTCAAGGGAAATTTCCAGCCCGGAGCCATGGATTTCAAGCATATACTGATATGATTCGAGCTTCAAGACGACTGATGCTGGATAAAGGGTGGCTAGATGCTGAACGGGAACCCCGTGAAGGTGCTTAGGTGGACTTCTGACTTCTCGCCTAATTCAGAGTCTTCCATTGTACCCATTTTGGTAACCATTCGCAACGCTCCACTCTATTATTATAACAATGTTTCAATTCAGTCAATTGAAAATATTGTTGGTAGTTATATTAAGATAGATGCAGCTACGGACCCATTAACAAGGCCATCAGCCTTAAAGATCTGTGTTGAAAATTATTAGAATATTAGATAAATTAGAATCAGGTTAAGAAAGGAATACCCTTTCTGATTGGTTTTGTACATATCCTTT